>NNCF01126421.1:0-34973 GCA_002313205.1 Laupala kohalensis | reverse complement strand
AAAAATTAAAAATATAATTCTGGAGAGATATTCAAGTTGTTGCTAGTATTATTTTCCTCTCCCAAAATTCTGAAAGAGTCTCTATGACAGACCAGATAAAGCCCTCAGAATACAATGATTGTGATTTTCCGTATGGAAAAGAAAATGTTACAGGGAAGTGTTTATAGTTTTAAAACAAAATTACATTAAACTATTGTTCTCCAGAATTAAATAAATAATTCAATACTTACGGATGGACGTTATATATATTTTGTGATAAAGGTTCACAACGTATTGACCTTCGTTTGAAGTCATCTGGTGGTAGAAAGAATAACGAACAACATGACAACAGAACTAATGAACATGACATTACACATAAATATAAACACAAAGTATGTTTACAAAAAAAAAGAAGCAGATACTACACAAACTCGCCATTATATCGTATTGTAAATACCAAATAGCTGTTCTGTGTCTGTACACAAATTCAAACTCCTGTGTTTATATTTTATAAATATCATTTTTTCAGGTGTAGTGTAAGAATATCTAAACACCTTATTAATTATTTAATTTTCTTTACAGTTTTTTTAATTTAATCTCGCGAAACATTTCGTTGCAAAGGATGTTTGACAGATGTATAGAATCATTTTATATTGAGAAACTCGTTTTTTTGCGTAAATATGTGAGTTTCGCAATTTCCGTTTCATTGACTCAAACGAATGTTTTCTGTAGATTTCTCAAGTATTGAACTTGTCACCTCCAGGTTAATAGACTGTAAACTTTCGTTGCGGGTTAGAATATTCTATTAAAACCCTCTTGGCGTCGGTTTAAAATACTTGTTGCTTTGCACCGCTCCACAAGATTGGAAAACGATGTCGTCGATGTTGGAGCAATTAGTTGATTAAAACTCTTTTTATGGAAATACTTCCGTCATTGTCAGAAATTCCACCGTTGGAGAAAAAAAACTTACCAATGGACTGCGGAACAAAATATGTGGTTTTTATAATTTCCAGGTGAAAGACGCCCAGAATATTTGTTTTTACTTCCGGAAATAAATTACGCCGTTGGAATTTTGGCTTCAGATGTTTTGTGTGGTTTCGTGGAAGTTATTCGTGCCGAAATGAATTCTAATTGTGTGCGAATATTAGTATTGAAAGCTGAATTTTTTTGAAGCAGACCGGGCGGATGAGATTTTTTGTAAGCTTTACAAGCCACTATTCGAATATTTCCCATGTTTTGTGTTCAGTTAAGGACATATTTAACGTGTCGGTAATTTACTTCTAAAAGAATTCTCTGTAATTCAAGAGCTTCCATGCGATGCTAATGCATGGAAGTCCTTTCAATAACAAAACTGATTTGTATGTGTTAGCATTCTGACGGAAAAAAATAAGACATTTCCGTTTATTTTCTTTTTGTAAATCAGTTTTTTTATAAAAGTCTAAAAACAGCCAGTATCATTACAGGATGAAGTGATATACACTGTACATAAACTTGACTTTTTATTCATATCGTTTCTAGTGAACTTTTTAAATCTTCGTTTTAATTATTTTGCCACGTTAATGGGGGGTTAAATTTGATAGTGTTTTATACATTTACATTGCATTTATGATTATCGGGAATAGATTAGCACTAAAATACATTATGAAACACGACTCTTTATTGCATCCAATGAAATACTTATCCCTGCAAATTGTAGCGATGTGCGAGAGGGCGGTATCACACAGAGTCTTCTGTCTCATGGTATCACGGACAACCCACAGCAGATATCACAGCTGGGTGTATATCATATGTTAGGCTATGTATGCGATAACTAACCTATCCTCACACTCCACGAGTCATTTGACGACTCGTTGATAATTCAAAATCGAATCTTCTATTTTTACGAATGATTTGGTGGATGAAAGGGTGGCATTGACAAGTAAACTTGCTTTTTAACGAACTGTTGCATTGTTTCAAAACCAAAAAGTGCTAGATTACAAAGGGAAGTGAAAAGTGGAACACTGCTGCGGGAAAAGTGTTTTCGCTCTCGTCCTCATTGTCACGCGAAGAAATGAAGTGGCGCAGGTGTAGTTTCGGCTGCGTACCGATGATCCATCTTCCCAAACCTTAATTCCACACCCACCGCACTCGCGCTGTTGAACTCCAATATGTGAGAGGACGCTTGTACACCTGCCGCATACGAGAACACTTTCCATCCACTGCATCCTAGCAATAGAGCATCGAAACTTCACCACGGAATTTTCTACGAACGTGGCATTGACGTATTCGACAGCAGTTTCTTCATTTCAGGAACCTTTAAGTCTGGGGTCGGCAACCTATGACCCGAGGGTCACCGAGTGACCCATTTGATAATTTCAAGTGACCCACTTTAGTTCCGAAAATAAAGTATAATATATAAAAATAAATTATAAAACATAAACATGTAAAAAACATTTTGAGAAAAAAATTAAATTTCATTCAACTATGTTTGTAATTATTTTCTTAATAAAATATATATTATTATTTAGTAAAAGACTGTTCTAATACGAAATTATCTCTGACCCACACGTCTCTTTAACACACACATTTTGGTTGATTTTGGCCCGCGGCCAAAAAAGGTTGCCAACCCCTGCTTTAAGTAGTAATAGCATAGATAAAATTAAATCAGTAAAGTGTCCGAAATCAGCCTGAATAGACGGAGTAATAAAATGTACTTATTGTGATTTAAAATTGGAAAGTCATACCTCAATGGCCAAAATGAGATAATCACAGTTGTAATTGACGCTGTTCTCCTTACATCGCGTCACGTGAATAAAACACTTATTTTCAAAGAAAGACGAACCTTCGAATCACGAAAGTGATGGAAGTTTACTTTGATTCGCAGTAAATTTTCCGTAGTATTTTTACAACAGTTTCATCTATAAGTCATTAGTAATTACAAAGAAGATATTTCACTTTTTCCGAAGTATGATGCGTAAAGCACGAAACTGTTGCGCTCAGTCCCCATATTTGTGTATGATCATATGTTTTCCAAGCGAGTTCCTGAATATTCTTTATACCCTACTATTAACTGACAGATAGAAATTAAATCATGTTTTTTAGTTCATAATGTTGTGTTGTATAATAATTACAATAAAAATAAATAAAATCTGTATTTTAGGTAATTTACAATCATTACTTTATAAATTGTTATACTACATTGGCTAACTTCGAATTTTACATGATATGAATGTAGCATGTTTGAAAATTTTCTATCGCTTCCTCGTTAATATATTTACCCTCTTATCATCTTCCCGTTTTTATATTTTATCTTGATCTCAAAATCATTCTCGTACACTATATGTCTCCAACTTAGTATAACCTTTTTATCTTGAGTCATCACATTTCTTTCTCCATATTTTATTCGAATGCTATCTCATTAATTTCTATTTCTAAATAATCAAAGTGCGTATGAATCCTGATAGGGAAAAAAGGATGAAAATGGAATTATTTTTACTTCCACTACATTTTTTTCCCCTTTCTTTACCTTAATTACGTAACTGAGAGCACGGACAGAAAATATTAAAAAGTTATTCTTTTTAATAACTTGTAGAAGTAATCAGAGAATCCTTCAAACATTCTTTGAGCCTTTGAATGGATCTGTTTGTTAAGCAAATTAAAGAGAGATCTTTGCCTTCTCGGTAGACCGCAAACCACTTTCGGAGCATCCCTCTTTTTCGTGCTTTAACGTTGTGCGTAAAATTTACGCGCCTTTCTAATTTTAAAGCTGTGACTGGGCTAAGTATATTTTACTCGCCGGTTTCTTCCCTAATCCACCCTTCCGCAGTGCCCACCCCCTTCCTCTCGCCGACCATCTTTCGCGCGACGGGAGGGTGGAGATAAAGTGTTTCTGATACGACGCGGGAAATATATTCCGCGTTGCTTGGGATAAATGGAAAATGCCGGCGCGAGATCGCGCGGCGCGGAAGATAAAGCGCGGAACGGAGCGACGATAACGCCACCGAGTTAATAGGCGGTGACTTGCACGAGGCGCCTTCACCGTTTGTCTTCTCGGTTATTTCAATTACGCACTTACAAATTCCCTCAAGATATCGTCGATGAATCATGAGTATCTGAAGCGGTGTTCTCGATTCGTACGGGAAATATAAGAGCGTAAAAGTACCTTTAATCTCGTATACATGTATGAGTGACTTGTATGAGATACATATCAATTTGTATGAACTAGTGACATATATTTACTCTTTGACATGCCGTGCGACACTTCAGACAAATCCCGATACATTTTGAATGAACATCATTCAGGATATACATATCGCTCATACAAGTCGTAAATGCGTATGCGCATGCGCGGAACTCGTGGCTATTGTGAGCTCCGCCATGTTTGTTTAAAACCTGTGTTCTTTGTAGGTTATATTATTGTTGAGTTATGTTTAGAATAGTTCTAGATTTGTGTATCAGTTTGTGTTTTTTCTCCACGACACACCAAGAATTCCCTGATACCAATCGCGAACAGTAGACGCTGCCGTATAGATGTATGAGGTCAAGGTATCTTGAGCTCATACAAATCGCAAACCTTGGAAAAATTTAGGGTACATGTATCTCATACAAGTCGCTCATTTATGTATACAAGCGTAAACATACCTTCACATGTGACTCTCTCAATTGCGATTTTAAACGTATAATGTATAATCGTGATCGCTATTGAATTACATCTTCAGACGCTGTTTGAGATTTCGACAGATCCATATTTAAAGCGTGAATATCTCCCAGGCATTAATTGATATTAACAATCCAATGCTCTTTACGAATAGTAAAGAATTCCTATGAGACAAATTCGTTTTTATCTATATTTAACGTGGAATAAGGTATGAGATATACTCGTAAGTAACCAATTAGAGAGTATGTGTGTATACATATATATATATATNAAACCAAACTTGAGAATTGACTTTGCATTTGTAATAGAAGTTTGTTTTTGTATAGCTCATTTCAACTTCATTTATACACCGTTCCCAACTTCCAGTTTCTTAAAATAAAAAAAGCAAAAAAAAAATTGAAAACATTAATAGAACCATTTTTGTTGTACATTACATTCTGTGAACATACTGCTATTTTTACTCTTTTCATCGAGACCATGCCTCTCAAATACACATCAAAGTATATTTTAAGTTCATATCCATATTGGAAGAAAATATGTTTTCAGAATGAAAAACGTATCCAAAATATAGATATATCCAAAATTTTGAGAAACTTACCCAAAATATGAAGTTGAGATTTGAGACAATTATTGCAAAAATTTCTAATCCGATGAATTTTTTCGAAACAAAATTGTTATTCAGATAAGAATATTGCAGAAAAACATGATGTGTAAATGATAAACGTATGAAAATAGAATACTACGTGGTTTCGCTGGCCGGATTGTATCGTGAAGACATAAATACTCACATACAATTTTTAAAATAACTATTATCTTTCATTAAGGAGTCAAATAAAATCAAAAAACTGTTTCCTTAGAACGCCACATAGCATTAAAAAATTTCAATACCTTTTTTACAAAATAATAAAATATAATTTTTTTCTAAACTACCTCTATACAAGTGAAATGCGAATTAAGATGTGTGATATGAATATTAATAAATAGTCCTATATAATGGAGTCAATTGTGATTATCTTAGATTTACGAGATAATCAATATCCAGCCATATTCGCAGTAGGTTGTTGCATCCAGAAATGATTGCGTTACCTTTTGTGCTTGTTCTTTTGATATAACTTTTGATACAAATTTTTTGATTTCTGCATTATTTAGCCTTCAAATTAAGACACAGAGTTCTTTCTCTCCAATTATGAAAGAATTGTAATGGGTCGAAAAAATAATTCGAGATCTGTTCACATATTTACGAATTGCCTCCAGGAATATATTTTCGAATTTTGGCGATAATGTCCCACGTCGTACGTGTATGTGCATGTTAAGAATTTTGTTCCTGCAGTAACTCAGGAACAAATTGACGAATCGAAACCAAATTTGTGATTTGACTTTGGAACTTTGGATTTATTGATAATAGCAGGTTATCTCTGGACAACTCAATCCGACTTCATTTACGCTCGCACTACACTTCCCGTTTCTACAAGTTCAACATTTTCCAAACATTTTTGTTTCGCACAAATAGCTACGAATTTAGATTGCTTGACATCATATTCGTACTTTGTACCGTTTTAAAGACACAGCAAAAAAAAATTTGCGAAAAAATAGTTTTATCTTGGAGGTGCCTTGTTCAAATCAGCATATGAGGCAATTACAAAAAGTTCAGGGAGGAAGAGAATAATTTAGTAACACCTTGTTTTAATATGCTGGTATGTAGAATAACTGCAAACTAATTAATTTTTTGAGGTGAAATATTCTTAAATAGATTGTACAGTTAATTATATCGTAGGGTTTCGTAATTTTATATTTTTCTTTCTTATCTCAAATTTTTATTCTAATTTTTATATTTTTATTGCAATATTTGCCGTTTACTGCTTTCTTAAGTTGTAATTGGAAAGTTGAGTGGGGTACTTTCCAGAATTTTAAATATACTTTTGTCAACAATAAGTGATCTTTGAAGCGCTTGCTTGTCGAGAAGAAGCCAAGAATGCATCTGGAAAAAGGAAAATTTGACTGAAGGAAATGAAAAAAAAAAAATGAATGCAATAAAAATACACCCATAACAATAAGGTTTTATAAGATTTAAAAAGGAAAACTAACTATGCAGAGTAAATATTCCCCATTTGTTGCCCTTAGGGAAATTGAATTTCTGAGGTAATAACTTCGAAGAGAACCTGCTAATTTCAGCCAATGGTCTGGTTATTGGCGCGAATTGAAGTAGGATGTCCATTTAGAGAGCCATATAGGATTAGTGTTTGTCCAACAGCACTTTGGGTCAATAAATGGTCAGTAGTGTCGGATAATTAGCCTCCATCTGGTAAAGGGAACCACAAATAACGCTTCAAGCAGTTCGGAATGCAGGTACAGAATTAGACCTGTGCATGTTGGTTATTACAGAAGTGCATATCGCGCTGGTGGTTCAGTGTCGTCGGCTCTGAAACATCTTTATTTTCTACGCGCGGCGAGAAGTACGAAACGTGACAAAGTAACTCTAAATATTTAGCTTCATTCAATACTTGTTTTGAATCCATTGAGCTAGCACCAGCGTAGGTAGAATTAAATCACTAAAATATCTTAAATCGGCATAAATAGACGGAGTAACATGTGCTCATTGCGATTTCTACATAAAAAACATACCTCACCGGCCACTTAAATGAAATAATTGCAATTAAAATATATGTTGTCATACATTGCGTTTTATGGTGAAAACCTTCACAAAATAAGACCAACTTTTAATCCACGAAAGTGATGGAAGTTTACTGTATTTTTTACATCACTTTTATCTATCGGACATCCGGGAAAGATATTTCACTTCTTCCGAGGTGAGATTGTTTGTTCTATAGTATTAACTGATAGAAATAAAATCATGTTATTTCTTCATTATTATTAATGTGACAACTTTCGGTCAGGTGAAAATGGCGACGAGTCGGGATTCGAACCCGGGTCTCTTGCTTTGATCGCAAGGGTGTTAACCGCTACACCACCGGTTCGCCTTCCACAAGTGTACACCATTTCCACTCAGACCAATTCATATTGTTGTGTTTTATAGCAATTAGAATAAAAATAAAGAAAACAATGCAACATCTCAAATTTTTTTAATTACTTGGAGTGCTGGTCCCAACTTAATAACGCAACTTCCATGATTTTGTCTTAAAGATTGTTTTCTCTTAAATATTTTTTTGATGGTTTATCGTCTTCAATGAAGATTTGTGGACATTTTGTCAGAAGCAAGATCTTTTGCCAGGTTCGGGGTTATTTAGAACTATACCCTTTGTCACAAAAGAGCGTATGATCGCGTGGAGGACAGTAAGTCAAATCAAAAATATAACAGTTTCCAGTATTCGAAGTTACATTCTAGGCGATTCCAATGAATTATCTTTTAGTGACACATATCATGTGTAATCTGGGTACGAAAGTAGTAGTTTCATGTTTACATTCACTACAGTGTTGTTTAAAATTGTTCTTCTTTTTTTCAGGTAATAAACGATGCTCACTTGTTTCGTTGAATGCGCATAGTACGTGAGAAGACATTTAAAAAATAATGAACAAGACACTCCAATAGTTATAGAAACATATTACTTCCAAATGTGTTCTTTGATACGGTGTTTTAAGCTTATTAGCAATTTTTATAACAAAATGGCGTTCAGCAAAATATTTTTTACGATAGCGAGTTATTCTACATTTTACATCAAATTTTTCATCAAATTTGTGGGGGGGGGGCACAACTTAGTGTTACAAATCTATGCTGTCAGACTTAGTTTTTGACGTGACATGTTCGGTGAGAGAAAATACGAAAATTATGTTCTTGTTATCCCGTCGTACTTTACAAAATGAAAACACTTTATTATTGTGCTAAATATTAAAAATGCTTTTAAAAATAAACAAATATATTATTTAATTTTACCAGCTTGAATTTTTATAAATTTTTGTCGATGAAAATCGATATATCGCTTTACAAATAAATAAATATGACGCATTAGTTTTATTCATCGAGCAACATTTCGCCAACCCCCATCCCTTGCCGTCCCATTCGATCGAAAGGGTACAGAAAATGGCCCGCGGGCATGTGGAATTGGACAGCGCAGTCTTATATTACAAAAAATAAGACATAAATTCTTCGTTTTGGTGTGAATCAATATAAATATATCAGACTTAACGAGGGTGTTTGTCATCTAGCTCCACCACACAACGATGGGTATAAATATTTTTTTGTAAATAAATTAAAACAAGAATTTCTATATATTATTTTTGTCTTCTTATACATAAAACGAGGTGTATAATAGTAACATGGCATACACTTTTGTGTGAAACCGGGAACGTTGTTTGTGCGTGTATAAAATATTGACAGCTGCAAATAATTTTACGAGATATCCAGGGGATATGTGTTACTATCGTTCTGTCCTTAAAGCATCGCCAGCGGCTCCCAGTAGTAAGGACACGTCCATAAAGAAGTTGTCGCTATACGCTTTTCGCTTCACCGCTGGGGGTTCCCTCCAATGTGGCACCAGATGGTGAGACAAGTGCTGCCAACTTCAACGAGCAAAATTTCGCTTCAGTAGCTACTTTGTTTTTGGAGTCGTAGGAAGTGGAAAAAACACGACGCGCCATGAATGAAAGTGATTCATGTATGGTAATTTTCTCGTCGTCATATCGGAATGGAGAAGATAAAAAATTATTTGTTTATAACATCTGGCCCCAAAAAGTGTTGAAATTGCTTGAATTACATGTTTTATGATTCGAGATCTCGTTTTGATTGCGTTTCACCTTCTAGTTATGTTGTGTATCAAACGTGGTAAAGTTTCACGGTCGTTATTATTTGCTTGGAGCAGACTTAAGTTTCTTTGTCATAATTTTGGATTCTTTCCTTTGAGTGAAGCTTTTTATCTTTACTATATTTGATATAACGTCTGTTTCTTTAACATATCAATAGACTTCTCTTATAATTTAAACCACTCAGGTAATCTTTTTATAAATGCATTGTATAATTCAAAACTGAACACGTCTGAAATTTTGTTTTTAAAAGATTATTATGTTACACGCGTATTCTTTTACCATTTCTCATCATCTTTTTTGCCGCAAGTTTATAAATACTCATTTGAGCAAAAATACATCCACATATCTGCCCTTTTATTGTATATGTAAATGACCTATTTGGAATTTCAGTTTCTTTTCACCTTTCTATAATAGATTAACCCTCAATATTTTTACTTCATTGCTTAATTTCACTCCTTGCAAGATTATTTTTGTTATTACAGTTATACATTATTGATTTACATGGATGAATTCTCTCTTCAAAATATTATTCGGCAATTTAAAGCGTGCGTTTAAAGTTGTTNTTACAGTTATACATTATTGATTTACATGGATGAATTCTCTCTTCAAAATATTATTCGGCAATTTAAAGCGTGCAACAGTTGTTCAAACATTTGTAAAACCTTGATCGCAGTAGAAAGGATACAAAAATATTAAAGAAGCTTAAATTATATTCTTGTAGCTTTCTTTTCCGAGAAATATCTTAATCGTTATTTAAATGTGCTTTAAACGTGGTTGGACAGAAATAAGCGTTCTAGTATTAGGGATACAAATCTTCATTTCAAAGCCTCTTTTCTCCCCTCTCCACGGAAGAGTTATGAAAGTCGTATCCTTTCGAATAAGATTCAAGGAGGAAGAGTTCCTTCCCTTAATCCAGGTGAGGGAGTGTTTCCGGCGCTCTCGAGTCTTTCCGTCGGATCTGAATCCCGATCGATAGAAAGGAAGGAAGGGTGTTTCCATAAGCGGAGGCCCTACGCCACGGGTTTCGCCCTTCGCCGATTCCACGCGTGTTCCCTTTCACATGACGCCATTCAAGGGTGTGACTTTCGTTTACATTGCTCATATGAGACGTATATATCGCTAGCATGGTGGTTGATAAACTAAGGTCTGCTTGTTCTATTTTTGGAGAAATTGGCCCGATGTTGACAGATTGATGTATATTACAAGAAGTCTTTTGTGTGGGAGAGAAACCTACACCCCTCTCGCAATTAAGCGGAGTGTACGCGCTCGCATGCGGTGAGTGCAACGCGATGTACGTAGGACAAACTGGACGCAGCTTTGATAAAAGACAACATGAGCACATTCACGCTTTCAAACACCTCACCGGGCATGCGCATTTTGCCAAACATCTTATAGAAAACAATCACACATTCCACACAGTCAGTGATATCCAAATTTTAGAAATAGAGAATAATCACTGGAAAAGACTTAAAGTAGAAAACATTCACATTCACAATTCACTTCATTCCAACATTTTCACACTCAATCATCAAATTCCAGACATTTCTTCCCCTCTGCTAAAATTAGCCATAAAACAACTGAAGCCCGTTACAGTGCGGAAAACCCGTGACGTCAATGGAAATTCCTGAAACTTCCCCATATAATCTGACCCTTTATGAGACAACGGTGAATTCAGCCACCGCTTGCCAAAGGACCCAGATATGTCAGCTTTCTCATTCCCTGTTATTATTTCATGGGCGCCATGCGGACGAAAAGGTCTCTTGCATCAATAAATAATGACGCAATGACGAAATCTTTTCCTTCCTGTTGTATTTATTTAAATAAATACATTTATTGTCAAAAAAAGCAGTTACAAACTGCCTATGTCCACGTGAAGGATAACAAACTAATATACTCCCCGGATGCAAACAAGGGACCATCGCATCAATTCCGATCAAAGGATCTAAGGCAGAGGCGGATTTAACATTTCAGATTTACACTTCTAAGAATAAAAAATAGTTCGGTGCGTGCTATAAAATTAACATAATACCAATAAATTTGTATTTAATAAAACACAAAAAAGTTATTTCAGAAGTACGTATTATTATCAAACTTTAGATTATTCGGAAAACATTGTTTATGGATCATAACTATTAAATTCCAGATTTATTATTTCAATAAATGCTGCCCCTAAGCAAAAGACTAGCGAGTCTGTATTAAAAAATCTGATTCTAACCCAAGGAAAACCGGGGCCAGTTTCTAGCTCAGTTCCCACGTCTTACCTCGAATTTGAATTTCTTTCTTGAATTTAAATTGATATTTACTGCAAATAATATCTTATTCCATTGTCGAAGCTATTTAAAATCTGATTACAGATCATAATAAAACATTGAAACACACTGGACAACAAGAAACTTCAATGTATGTTCATTTTTATTTTTATATTTAAACACTCTTCTATTAATTACAAAAAATTAATATAAACAACAATTTCTTTATCTCAATTATATACATGAAATTCCATTTTGTTATATTGTTGTTTGTGAATCGATTTATTAGTTAAGTAGAATTTCATTTTTAATGATTTTTTTTTTGTATAATCATTTTCAAAATGCTGCCGGTGATTACGAAATTTAAAAATTATATATTCATGCTGGACACCAAACTTCATTGAGATAAAAATTACCTTCGTTATTTATCCAACAATCGCATACCCAAACTATCCATATTTTGCCAAACTAATTCTCTATTTTTCTGTAATACTTTTTTACGTTTAATTGTCACTGCAATACACCAAAGTATCCCGATCCTTACCTCTGTAGCTTCATGTTCAAACATTGAATTCTAGGCGGTGGACGAAGCGGTGTTCGCGGCAGGTTTTCTCTGGGTTCTCCCGTTTCCCCTGCAGCCTATCATTCCACCACAACATTCCCTAATCATTGATCAATCTCTGCGGTTTACAACCGTAGTTGTAACTTGGAGCTTGCACCATACGAGGTAGAATACCTTTGAAAGTCAAATTGACTAAAGTGATCCAATGAGGCCGTAGAATCATAATAATAATAATTATTATTATATACAATAATAATTATTATTATACACAATAATAATAATTTTCGTACGAACGGTGGTGCGTCTTTCAATAACATTTTTTGCTTTTTTTAAAATACAAATTTGTTGATATATATTCTGTTGATATTTTAATACTTAGCTAACTATTTTTATTCTTAATAATAAATGTCTTAAGTATCTTAGGGGTGTGCTGAAATTTTAAATACACCCTTGCTGTAAGACCCTAGATTGATTGGATGGTCTCTTTCTGGCTTTCGGGCAGTAAATTAATTTATTGTCCTCCCTGTGATCATACGCAAATTGTAACTGGGTTTTTAACAATAAATTTATTTATCTCGTAATCATAAAATTCGATAATAGACAGTCTGCATAACGCTTTCTTTAGCCGAGTCTTTCGAAGAAGCCTCCGCGCAATGCTATCTCATGCTGGCAAGTCTCACATTTTTCGTGAGATTACTCTCTCTCTCTCTCTTTGCCTACCGCGCCGAGCCACTGGGAGTGACCGGGTCTTCTTTGTGGTAACCACGAAGACCTCAACAAAGAGCCTCCATCTCCCAGCGGGTCGTTTGCGGAGGAAATATGGAGGAGATGAAAAAGAAGAGGAAGCAGTGAGCTAACAAGAACCCGCGCGTCTCGATGGATGTCCAGTCATTACATGGGATCGTTCGTTGCTCAGGCATTGGAAGCAGTAGCACGAGACAATGGCACCAACTTATGAACACGCGTAGATCTGGTTTCCTGAGAGCAATGAAACTCAACCACCTCCATACATACATATACTCGCTGTCATGTTTCTTTGCTTCGAGAAATTTAATTTCGAGAAAAACACTCATAGACGGAAAAGCACTGTTTATTAGTTTATTATGTATTCGTCGCCGTAAGTTACTTAATTGTCCTCAACATGATCACATGCAGTTCGTAACGACTCTCTTGACAATAAATTATTTAATTAATAATTTATTGTCAAGAGAGTCGTTACGAACTGTATGTGAACATGTTATGTTGGCAGGACATTCGAATTTCTGAAATCTTAAATCCATCGCCAACCTCGGACACCGATTCAATTCGCGTGCTCTTGTGGTGTTATTGTGTTCTTTCTGTATCAGCGTGTGGAACGAATATTGCCTCGTGTGTCTTCGTTTGTTGCGTTATCAAATTGTATTTCTTTACCACAAGTAGTCGCTGTCGTGACTACTACTAATATTTATTTGGATATAACTTTAATTTGTGGAAGTTGGCAATTCGTGTTAGGCAGCCATATTGCATAATTTTCGGCAAAGTTACATGATTTAGAGTATATTATAAAGCAAAGCCACTTTCTTGTCTGCAAACCTGTTTGTCCTCTTAAAACTTCAGAACCACTCATCCAGTTTACTTCATTCTTATTTTTAATTCATAGATAAGCTCTTCGGCAAGGTTTTAATATACATTTTGTTTCATTAGGTATCACAAGTAATAGGCAATAACGATAATAGACAATTAAGTGGTGGGGGGAATCAATCGGAGACGTATATTCGTTTGTGCTGCCTAAACAGAGGTAGATGACAACTATGAATGGCAATATTTTTCATCTCAGAGAGCTCTACAAAAAAGTCCGCGACAGTTTATGTCTAACGAAGGTAAACCTAAAATATGGGAAAAGAGTTTTTCAAAATGAACTTGTAAAAGTACTTCAACTAAAGAAAGTAATTTATGTAGGAAGAAAAAGAATCCTAATCCTGTTGACTCCATTCTGAGTGTTGTGCCTTTAAGAGAGATTAAAACTTAGTCGCAAAATTTGGTCGAATAGTTTGGTTTTTACAAGCGTTTTAGTTCTGTTCGCAGTCCCCGTCGCTGCTTTCACAAAATTTCACCAAGTTTGATAAATATGTATCGCTATATGCTTTCACACTAGACAACATCCAAACATTCATATTTGTATTTTATATATGTAATATCACCTTTCTGTTACCGCGGCACATGTAACAACACTTGGGGTTTTCATTATTATATTGTAAATAGTTTTAATTCAACAGATGAAATTTAGTAAAAATACGTAGGTGAGTCAATAAATAAGTCGCAAAAACTGGATTTTGGCAATAATATCCAAGTAAGTTCCTGACATTTATTTTACTTTTCGCCTTGTACATTCCGACACTTACCCTATCCTTTCGTTTTTGAAAGCCGGTGGCAAAGAAGTCCTTTGGTTGCTGTCGCAGCCAACAAGTAACCTCTTGGATTACGGCATCATCAGTTTCAAAATGACGGCCACCCAAGTGATCTTTTAGGGGCCCAAACAGTTTAAAATTACTGGGGGATAAGTTGGGACTGTACGGTGGATGTTCCAAGCGTTTCCAACGATATGTTCGTAACAGCTCCTGCGTTGATCTTGCTATGTAAGGGCGGTCATACTCCTGCAACAGTGCCATCATGCACTTACTGCCTCTGACTGACTGCGAGCCTACGAGATGTCACGCTGTCTATACGAGAAGTATACATATGCTGCCATCTGCTGGCAAAAACGCGCTTGTAATTTAAAACGGTTTAAGGAAAACGACGTTTGCGATTATATATTGACTCGCCCTCTTATAAAACTTTGAACAATACGGTTATATATTCATTTTTTTACATAATTAATTATTATTCTTTTAGTACGCTGCATATTCTTTCTTACTACTTTTAAAAGGGATTTCTGGGGACAACCCTATGTTCTGTGGGGTTATCTGCCGCGGAAAGCTTCCGACGTACCTCTTTTGTCTCTAGACAACCGTACATCGTGTTCTTCAACTATTGAGCGGAAACTTAATTCTCTTGCTAATTGCTCCAGGACTAACTTTGTGGATGCGGTAGTTAATTACTTTTTCCTTAGAATTTGGCGCCGCGTTGAAAAGACGATCTCACGTGGAACGGAACAAACTCCTGTCTTCCAGAAAGAAAAAGTGCTACCACAGTGATTTTACTGAGTTTTGCATACAATGTATAAGTATTCATTAACCTCATAACTCACAATGAAATTAATTAATGTTTGTAGGTGGTTGTAATAAGTACAAGGTTTATTCACAAGCATAGGCAATGATATGAATAAAGAAACAATCGCGGGTTACATTAAAAATTTCAGATTTATGCATAAATTATTTTCAAAAGTTTACAGGGTGACAATTAGTTGAAAGTGTAACTCCGGACTTGAAAAAAATTAGATGCTTAAACTATCACCAAACTGGGCTATATAAATATGATTACACAAAATTTATGTCAACTCTCTGTAGCTTTCATGAGAGAATACATCAATGAATGTATGGTCTGAAAAGAAAAGTTTATTTTATTCTCAATTGTAATATTAAATGAAAACGGAGTATTTATATAATTTCTCGCAGTGATTCGCAAAGGTCTGAATTTTTCTTTAATAACACTTGACATTTGTATTGAGGGTCCGTGAATTGATTTAGATGGGTTCATGTATTAAAAATGATTTCAATTAAACTCGTACTTGCGTTCTCTTACTTTTTATTATATTTCTGAACATGACGCATATAAAGGTAGAAATACTAACGATAAACGAAGTGAAAAATATAGTGATGCAAAACTCTGCCTCATATGGAAGGACTGTCATCATAGTTATTGAAAAATAAATCTTCAATGGCATTCCTGTTCATTAGATAAGTTACTTGCGCTGAAAACAGGATGGTACATGAAGAAATTCAGGGGTAACGTTTACACGTAGGGCACAGTGAAAAAAATGGAATAAATTAGTACGAAAAACAAAGTAAAAAGTATGCCGGTGCTCAAGGAAGATTTTCGTTAACAATATCCATACAAAATTTTGCTTTCATTTTACCCAAAAGTAACACGCAACAAGTTGACCATACTGTATATAGCAGTGTGCGGCATAATAATGGCAGTGGCACAATTATTAGCACGAAAGAATGAAACTTCAGGTCACATATCACCCCATATCGTGTTAATAATGAAAAAGTGTTAATAATGCGCAAATAACTGTAACAATGGTGATATTGTCAACAGCCAGGTGAAAATTGCGACGGACCGGTACTCGATCCCGGGACCACCTTCTCTGGCAGCAGGTGCGCTAACCATTGCACCACCCGCCTCGACTCCCAAGTCCGTTCGCAACATCCACCCGGCCTGTTCCGGTGAACCAGAGTCACATCCCCCTTCAGGGGATAAGTAACCACAGGCGGCTCCAATGCTGGTAACTCTTAGGCCCGGTTCTAGAGTACTTACTCGTCGGTTGCAAATTTTAACTCGCAACTTTAACCCTACTCGTGGACGAGTGGAGGACCTACTCGTTCGTAAAAACGCGCCCCTCTCCTCGTGCACTTTTTTCCAAGTGTCACGGACGACTGCTCGTCTGTCACCGTGCTCGAGGGCTGAGCATACACTCACTAGCAGATAAGGAGAGCGTTCGCTACAAGACCAGACAGGATCCGGAAGGACGGTGGCATGGTCTGCCATCACATAATCACGCATGTCTCCGGAGCGGTTGGGCTCCCATCCAGCGATGGCCGCGAGGAGCGGCGGCGGCGGCGGCGGCAGGCAGACGAACAGCGCCAGCAGCAGACACGCCGCCGCGCTCAGCGCCAAGTAGCCGAGGATGTGGCACGGAAACACAGGCCTCGCGCCGTCGCCGTCGCCGCCGGCCCCGATTTCCACTGCAACCAGCCCCTCCATATTTTAAGGAGGGATGTACAACGGGTTAGAGAAAACAGCTTTTCAACACCGCACAGTGGAGTATATTGAGACGAAACGTGGTCAAAAGAATTTTATCCCGTGAATTTGATGTATTATGGTGAATAATCGTTTATATATAAACAAATTTCTTAAGTTGAATGTATTTTTGATTCGAGAGGTTACGTATCAAATCTTTTTAAACGATTAAAAGGAAACACTATATAAATTTTCTTAACATGAAAAATAGTCATAACATTAAAATGATTTTTCGTTATAATGCACCAAATTTAAAGAATAAAATACTTTTGGCTGGGTTTCGCCTCGATATAGTCCACGGTGCGGTGACACAAAGAGGTGTTTTTAAAAAAACCTCATTCGTTAGCCCCGTGTACGTACCCCTTCGGGAAAGCATTCACACAAAGCCGGAATCGGTCGGTCCAGCCACATACTTTGGTCGCTTGCCCCACTTTTCTGAATCGTGAATTCTTCCATCATCTGCTTTCAAGTACAACTTCAAACCCATCCGGTAGCTCAGATGTTGGCGTTCTTGCTCATCACCAAGTCATCCAGGGTTCCATTCCCGGTGGGGCCAGAAAAAATTGTAGCTTTTCACATTAATGTCCCAGTTCATATATCTGTGACTACTGAAAAGCGAATCCTCCTCCTAGTATCAATAACTCTATTACTAACTACTCCTACGAACCCCGTAAAGCCTCAAAATCCTGATATTCATTTTGCAACGCTCTGTATTATTCTTCATCATAAGTTGCATTACAAAGAGAATGAGAGTTTTTTTCGCGTTTGTCAACGCATCTCTATTGGGACTGAGGGTTACTGTTAGGAGACGGAGAGAGAGAGATACTGTTTGTGTGAGCGATTAGTACCGGCTACAGAAACACCGGCAAGTTAGCCGGAATTGATTTTTTATTATCAGGATACGCGGACGATCTTTGACTTAAATGAAAGGACTGACTTTGCTCAATTTTGCTCCGGCAATTTTATACTTTGCTCACCCTTGGTCTTTTAATAGTTGATCAATGAAAATATTTTCTAAATTATCAGCATTTCGACTAAATGTAATTCCTGTAAATATGATCACGGAATAATGAGTTTAAATATTAACGATGTATTTTGAACTCCCCGACTTAAGAAGTTTAAAAAATAGAAACCTGTTTCTTACGCATGCCCGTCTACCATTTACCTTTCGATAATAGCACCTGATGTACTGACGGAGATTTGAGCTTGTTTATGTTGTGTTGGTACTATGGCACAAAAGCAAATTACGCGCCGGATATGTAACAAATGCCGGCGTGCATGCGTAATAACCAGTGTTTCTGTTATTCATTATTATTGCAAAAACAAGCTATTGCACTCAAATGTAGAGCGTGAGCAAAGCCGGGGGTCAAAATACATCGATAAAAAATAGTTTCATTATTCCGTGATAATATTTACATGATTTACGCTTAACCGAAATGTTGAAAATGTAGAAAATATTTTCATTGATTAACATTGTAATTGTAACAATAAATCGTGAATTTAGTGTTATTTCAATTCTTATTATTTTTAAACACTATACTCAGAATAATCTATAGTTCGATAATAACTTGTACATGTAAATTTACAAACATATTTGCGTTAAATTACAAACATATTGACATAATATATGTATTATAACTCGCAGCTAACTTTTTATCTTATCTAGGAATTTTTGCTGAATTTTTTGAATCCGCCTCTGCCTTAGGGCCCTTGATCGGAATTGATGGGATGGTCCCTTGCTTGCTTCCGGAGAGTAAATTAGTTTTTTTTCCTCCACGTGGTCATACGCAGTTTGTACTGTTTTTTGACAATAAATTTATTATTATTATCATAAAACCAAGGGTAAGCAAAGTATAAAATTGCCTGAGCAAAGCGAGACGTTTCATTTAAACCTAAGATCGTTCGATGCGGTTGAGAATAAAAATTCCATTCCGGCTAACTTCACGGAGTCCGGTAAAGACTACAATCTCTTGAGTTCGGAGCTCCTTTTCTATACATTCATGTACTTACTCTTCCAACCAATAGCCATAGTCTTCAGCTGATCTGCGAAAACCAACGAAGACTTTTGGTTCTGCCCTTTCTTTTCACTTTTCTTCTCTTGAGACTTCATAAATATGGATTCTTTCGGTTTCTTCTTCTGGGAAATAGTTATTTTCAAGACACTGGCAAAAATGTGTCGTTGCTATTAGCAACCCAATGCTTGTTATGACAGTTGCGCCTCGCTGTCACTAAATCAATTATTTGTCCGTGTAGGCCTAAGATATAACTATACAGATTTATTAACATTATATTACATTATTTATTATTAACCTTAATATATTTCAAAATTATCGTGTTATTTACATTAATACAGGACTTAATTGAAACAAAACACACTCTATGTTGTTTGTGCTCTTCTTGTAGAAATATCAAAAAAATTAGAATAGATGAAACAATAAGTTTTTTTAATGCTCCGATTCAACTAGTACGTTTGATAATGTTCTCCTATTGCATGCGTCGGTAAAGTAGTGTTGGAAATAGAGGGGCGTACCTGTCAATGACTTCTACGAATATCTTTGACCATTAGGAGCAACTGTCAGTCACCCATTCAATGCTTTTTCATGGGTCAAATTCTCGATGATTTCCTATTTTTAACGTAGTCGAGGGCGCCGTGTATAAAAAAACTGTAAATGTATACGCTATTGAGACATGAATGTAGTAAACCCTCTAAAAGTATGTCACAAGAGATATTTGCAGTTTTAATGTAATGACGTGTATTATCGTAATATATTAATTATTTTCTGAATACACGCAGAATTCTTTTGTGCTTTTGCCTTCAAAATAATTGAGCCAAATTATCGGCAATCCAAAGATATTAGTTTGTTTTTCCATTGTTCCACGAACCCGGTTTGGTCATTTCGTATATGACAATCTACGATGACTGTTATAGCTGTAATACTTACCAACAGCTGACACTTTGCAAACTTCTCACGTTACTCGAATATCGCTGCTACATCAGCAGTTTTATATGCGATCGTCTTCCTTTCCAGCCAATAATATGTGATTGAATAGACGACTCAATTCCTTCCATTCTGTTGAATCTTTATTCTTCGTTGTGGTATAACGCACATGTTTGTTTTCAGTTCCACGGCCATCTTCTGATGAAAAACTTTTAATTTGCCTCATGTTCTTCCACTGGTTTCTTTTTGTTCTTTTTGGGAATGAGGTTTGTCGGTATTTTAAGTCGTATGCGTAATTTTTAAGATGAACTTCATCATTAGCGATAACGACATGGTATACTGTTTTCGGTATATTTCTCGAACTAATTGAGACATCTCGGTGTTTGAATGTTAAGATTGTTAAATCAAATGTACACAAACCAATTTCTAGGATTTTCGACATATCAATTTTAAATTGTTGAAAGGAAATGAAAATATTAGACGTGTTGTCTTGAATGACTTATTAATTCATTAAATCAAGAGAAAAATATTAAAGATAATAACATTAAATTTTGATGAATGTTTCTGATATATTGTAGACTTTTGCTAAAAGAGACTATTTCAAAAATTTGATTGCAAAGGGGTGATGAAGAATGAAACAATTTTGGTGGTTTTTTTTCTTTATCTACTATCAATAATTAGGGGACCAAACTGTTTCTATAGAACGTTATATTTTGCCTACAGTAAACAATACTGAACTTTAAGCATTGTCTTAACAAATAAAACTGCCGTCCAAATCCGGGTAAGTTCAGTTAATTATTTATTATTAATTAGAATTTTGAAAAAAAACGAAGGATTTAAGTGTCTCGTTTTCAGAGAGATTTGGTCCCACAAGTCATCTCACTCCTTTGAATTGCTCTATTTGGCAATTCCGTTTTATATTTCCAAGATTTAGAGAAGGTAAGGGATTGACAACGTTATTCCAAGACGAGTTCGACCAACATGGCAGTTGACAATTTCAATCATCGTCTCCACTTGGAAATGTTGTCTTCCGCACTGTTGGCACCGAATCCGATCGTCAACAGTGACTCTCTAGCCAATTGTACAGCTAGTCACCTGTTAAGCCTCAAGCAGTTAGTGAACCCCGTCATAGCAAACAGTTCTCTGAAGTACGCGTTACCTCCTGTTCAAACCCGTCCTCAGCGGTGTTGATGAGGACGTGACTTCCTCGTAGTCTTAGATTAAATCCCTTCGCAAATCGAGGCGTCCTTGCTTGTCAACCTCCTTCCTCGCTACGTATTCTCAAGATTGCACATATGCCATCGAGTCGTCATTTAGTTCACGGTTAAGTCACCAATTAGAGGTATGATTTATTTTTAAAATGATTTCCCGTTTTACTTAAATCTTTAAAATAATTGTGTAAAACGAATAAAAATTTCTGTTCTTTTTTATCTTACAACCCTTGATCGGCATTAATGGGATGGTCCCTTGCTTCCGGAGAGTAAATTATTTTATTGTCCTCCACGTGGTAATACGCAGTTAGTGCCTTTTTGACAATAAATTTATTTATTTATTCATCTATTAGTTTTATGAATATAAAGTTTTAAAAACTTCTTGTGACATTTTTAGATGGTGTTACAAAATAATAAAGTGTTCCGTGTTGAAAATAAATATTTACTTGATGTAAATTCAATTTTAAATTATGATGACGAAACGCAAACAGAATTGTTTCGAGTTTGATATGTTTGCATTCATGATGTGGAGTTTCAATGCAATTACAGTTAGTTCGAAAACAAATGTACTTGTCCACCGTTGACACGAAATATAATAGAACTCTTTTTGTGTCTACCTGTGAATTAGAGAAATAAAGTATATTAAATTTCATATTAAGAAACATGAGCATAGCCAGGTGCTAGTCAAGCACATTTCAGAAACTTTCCATAAGTTAATCTATTCTGTTTATGTATGTATGTATCTCGTTTCGGCCAGCTAAGGACCACGAATGACGAGTGCCAGTAAGGTTCAGTTTCTGAGAGAGTTTACTCACTAGACACGTCGTGAATTTCACCGAGATTGGAGGAACAGCGTCTAGATAGGATCCAGATTGCTGTATCCGAGTATTACAACTGCGGTTGTCAGTCACAGAGGGTGAACTTTTCAAACATTCATATTTAAACTGAGACTTGGAAATGAAAAGCTACAAATTTTACCTTGCTTTACCTGGGAATTGAATCCGGGATGACTTGGTGACGAGCGATCACGCTGACACCGTAGCCACGGAAGGGGCTATTCTGTTTATATTAGAAATAGTCTTTATCTCAGTAATTCATGTTTTATGGAGTATTAAAAAATTCGAATCATTAATTAAACCGTTAAAATTGAAACAACGTATTTGATGATTGTTCTCTACTTTGAGTAGAATTCTCTTGAGAAAGTTTTCGTTTAATAAATTGGTGAGAAATGTGATAGTTTTAAAAATATATTCTAATAGAAACTACAAAGAAATTCACTGAAAAACAGTGCCTTCAGAGACCTTGTTCATGAGAACACGTACAATTTCAAGGTAATTTTATTCAAATATTAGTCATGGAAGGTCCAAATTTTGTTTGACATGTTGATTATATTTGTATCTTCTACGTCGAAGTGGAAATTGCGACAGACTCTGACTCGAATCCGGGAACTCGTGCTTTGGCTGCAGGTGTGCTACCGCTGCACCACCCGCCTCGACTCACATGCATCATCATCCTGGCCTATTCTGGTGAACCTGCGTCACATCCCAACAGTAACCACAGACTTCTTAGCTGGGAGAACTTGTAACCGGTTTCCACGTGTCATCGTGCCAGTTGGAACATTTTTTAAACAAAAATGAAGGTTTCATTATTGAGGACGTTCAAAAACACTACGTCGCTAGGTCGCTCATATTACGTTATTTAGCTTTTTGCCAGTGCGTCTGTGAGGTAGAGCTTTTTAATTTTTGGAAAGGCCCGAACTCTCTTTTGGTCTTGTCCAGTCTCTTGCAAGTTACGATGCACTACAACAGCAAAGGTGAATTCCGCCTTTGAATGGCACAGCCTTCTCGATGTTTGAAAGCTGTTCGCCTTTTATTTACGAATCTTTACTCTGTGAGTGGCTCTCTGATGTTGCCTTTTTCAATAGAAAGAAAGTGCTTGTACAGGCACCACGGAAGACAAGCGTGTTCAACTATGCTTTTGCATGTTGATGCTTTTACAGGGACTCGGGAGAGTGTTTCAAGAACTAAATAATGCAGTGAAGAGGACAACACAGTCCCAGAAATGGATCGTAAATATATGAAAATCTTCCCAGTCACGTAATTTTACTCAGAAAAAAATGTAACCTAAGGAAAAGAAAACATGAACGCACTGTTTTTATTAGTTTATTCGAAAGTAGTAGCAGAAAATTAGCTAATTGTTCTTAACATTGTCATAGGCAGTTAGTAACTACTACTCTCAACTATAAATTGTTAATTTATTTATTTATTTACCTGCCTAACGGGCTTGATGTTGGTATAGGGTTTGTGCACAGTGTAGTCAACGCTTTTACTTCGCCATTGTCCATATGGGTAATGATAAGTGTTTCTTGTGTTATGTTGGAAGTATATTCGGATTACTTTAAACTTAAATCCATCACCAACATCATCCATCAATTCAATTCACTTGCTGGGACAATTGTGTTCTCTCTCTATTGAGAGTTTGGGACGAATTTTTATTTGTGTCTTAGTTTGTTGTGTTAACTTGTATTTTTTACAACTCTAGTAGTCTCTTTTGTGACAATATTTATCCGCATGTTACTTAAATTGGTAAAAGTTGGCAATACATGTTGGTCAGCCTTAGTGCATCATTTTTGGTTAAGTTACGCAACTTTGAGCGTGTGTACAATCATTTCAAGTTTACTGCTACCCTTTAGAAATTTGAAGTCTACAAGGAAACAGTATTTTGTATCAAATTTCGACTAAACACTTGCTTTATATTTTATCAAAAACAATAAACGTATTCTGTTTGTAAAATAATTCTAAATAATGTTTTATTTATGACGATCACATTAAGAACAGCTTTTTATCATGGCATAAATCGCAGACACACAATGCAGTGTTTGTTTCCTTATCCGCCATCGCAATTTAAAATTAATTAACAACAATGTCTTAAGTAGTAAACAAAATAATGATAATTCATATTTTGAGATAAATAAATCTAGTTCGTTAAATGCAAATTTACACGTTGTCATATTTACAGACGTGGGACCAAGAAACAAAGTCACAAGTTTTTTAGTTTTTCTATTAATTTTTTTTTCTATTTTCGGACACCAAATTGAAAGTAAATGAACTCGACTCGACGGGAAGGAGAAATTCATTTAAAAAGTTTTCTGTTCTTTTAATTGGATGGGAAATGAACTTTGTAAGAGTAAATTTACTAAGCAGATAATTTTCTATTCCAAGTCTGGTGAAGTAACTTCACTTGTCCTTAACAAGAATCTCTAATACGTAATTGTAAGAGTGACAAAGACATTACTCTTTCGTTGTGATGCTCAAACATTAGACGATCACACGATTTTCATGTTTTCGCTTTCTTAATAATAACGGTTTATTACTATATCAGCTCGCGGATTCATTGTTACTTCATTAATAATTCGTAAAAATATTTATTTGACCTTGAAATTAGTATATCTGTGAAGAAAGATATTGAGGGAACGTGAAAAATCTATAAAAAAAATGAAACAAATGAGAATCTCGAATATAACATTCGCAATACAGATTACATGTCACTAAACATAGATCAATTACAGCTCCATGTAAACTATCTTAAAACGTATGACATTCTCGTAAAACGTAAATATATAAAAAATAACATGAAAAGAATCAACTAACATATAAAGGAAAAGCATATTTTTGTGAAACATTTTCATTATTTTTATAATGCCTCACAAAATACAAACTTTCACAAATATATACGTATTTAGCAACTAACAGTTGCATACAAAATCGATAATGTCATTAACAATTATAAGAAATAAACATATTACATTTCAATGAAGTCTTAAATCATTTTTAACTCTTCAAATGTTCAATTCGTGCTTACATACCTATAACATTAAATTTACAGGTCGTGAAACTGATTTGTAAAACATCATGGAAATATGGCGATCCGTTTTTGTACAAATTGCAATGAAATATGTTTGATCTAATCTTGTTCGTCAGTAGTAATGGTGATTCCATATAATCATAAGTTAGATGGAACTAAATTAAAAGCAAATGGAAAGTTACAGGAATTGTGGTACGTGAAATCGGAACAAAATGTTGAATTTAGAATTTAATTTCCTCGTATTTCACAGATCAGCTTTCGAGTTTGACAAAGAGTGACTACTTTAATGTGGCTTTTACAATTAAATATTGTTTATTTGTTAAACTAATTAATAAATAGACATATTTTAATAATTAGTAACCAATATTTTATGATCTTCTACTCTACCATGTTCCTTGAATTTCGTGCAGCAAAATGTTTGTTTAAACATATGTAATTTATTTTCTCTGTTAATGATGAAATTATATTTTTTCACGTCAGAATATATTGACCACAAGTGTTTTATGATGATTACAAATTTCAGTAAATCATATTTTTCATCCTTATATCAAATATTTCGACAGTTATTAAATTAAAATTATTTCATAGACAAAAAATATGTTTCAGAGAAAAATTAATAAACTTTTATATGCCACTAAGATATCCTGATTTTAATTTTTTTAACTATATTGAAAGCTCATCAATCACTTCCTCATTTTTTGATAAACGGTACGGACTTTTCGAAACATTTTTTATTGTTTCTGTAATTTATGCACTGTATTTGATTCATACATTGTCATCAGGTACGTTGAAGAGGTAAGTAATTTCTGCTTACCGTTTGACATCCATGGGTTTATGTTTTGGACAATGATGAATTGAACAGTGAAAATTAAATTTTATTCAGTGGGTCCTCTTCCCAAATAAAGTGGTTCAAGCTATGAAAAGAACCGGTTGAAATTAATTCAAAGGAACGGAAGTAAAATATACACATTCCTTATCTGTTAAAACAACAATGACTTAGCCTATTAGTAACCTACCTATTAAATTTCATTTATTTAAAACTGACGAATCCCTCAAATATTAAAATTATGTGAATTTCATATAATTCATGAATTATAAAACCAACAATGAGAGTTAACAAGTATACTCCTATTCCATTTTATCTGTTAGAAAATTGTGATAAAAACGTATTCAGTTGATCATGTCGACCACATGAAACGAAAAGCCCTTGATACAATGACGGAAACAATTAACGTCTGTCCCTACTCTGGAAGGAACGACTCGCCTTCGGATAGGGCAGTAACAATAAGGGAGGTGGGAAACTTGTGTTTAAATGTTGAGAGTTAACCTACGCCAGGAGAGTGGGATGCAGTTAGCATACTTCCCTGTCTTTTCTCATGACCCTTCGGGTTGCCAATGGTCCTCAGGTCATGTCCTCTGCACTTCGGGTAGTTCTCACCGCTGAAGGGCTGCTGCTCTAAGGAAATTGGAGTGCCGCAAGGTTAGCACATTAGTCCGGGACGTGGATGGTTGTATGATTAGGTTTGCATTCTCTTTCTCAAATTTTACTATGAACTATAGTCTTCCACGTCTCTTTAATGAAAAATGGTTCAAAATTCAACATTCCTCATATTCTGCTCACAATAGATGCACAATTGAAAGTAACATGACAAGAAGAATCATGGTAATTTTACCCTCTAACTCATATTGAGAACTCATATTTTGATTTATAAAATTTTTAAAATATAAAAATGCAAGTATGATTTCCCGTTTATTAATTTCAGTATTGATAATATATGTGAATGTTTATTTTTTACTTTCCAAATACAAAAGATCAAGTCAAACATTAATCATTATTTAAAGTTGCACATGTAAAGTTCACAAAGTTCAAAATTTATATATCTTGCAGGAACTTTCTAAATTGGAAATCTTAATAAAAATACTTTTAACCTTTTGGATGTTTTATGAAATCATCCAATCGAGTACATCTGAATGAATGTTTGAAATTTTGCAAATGCAAATCTATAACTTTTGATGGATATTGGTGACATAGACTGGAACTACCGGGAACAATCACTCTCATATTCTTAAAAATTACTTATGAAAGGAAAATTCACCTTTTATTCCATGTGGGTTCTGAGAGGGTTGTAGCAGTCTCTTGATCGTGTGTATCACCAAAGGAGTTTCACCGAGGCGACTATTGCAGTGGAGATATCAACGAATAATTTTATACGATTCGTGGTTCGAAGATTTATTACCAATCCAAGAAAGTTTTTGTCATATATTTATCAGTAATTTTCATTTATTTTATAGTTTATTCTAAATAATGATCGCTACTACTATTTTTTCTACTGATGTCTCATTTGCGAAACCTGTAAAATTGAGTGAAACGCCCAAAAGAGACCAATCAATACTCGCGCTTAACGGAGGATATATTTTGCATGTACATCATATTTATTTATCTTCTAGCGCTTCCCGGCGTTGCCTCAAATCTTTCTTAGGTTAATCTTCTTTTACTTAGGCAAAATATTGTAAAATCAAAATATTTTTACTTATTGGTTTTTTAAAACATGCTCTGCGTCCTAATTTTTCAAATTCATAATAAT
This sequence comes from Laupala kohalensis, assembly GCA_002313205.1. Classification (NCBI taxonomy): domain Eukaryota; kingdom Metazoa; phylum Arthropoda; class Insecta; order Orthoptera; family Trigonidiidae; genus Laupala; species Laupala kohalensis. The sequence goes on along the minus strand of NNCF01126421.1, from coordinate 7,249 downwards.
ACAAATTTAATACAAAACTTGACTATATACACCACTCGAGGAAACCACGCCGGTTGAATTTTCGCCTCCGACGCATGACGCGGTTGCACTATTTCATTAAAATTATTGTAAAATCTAAACTATACCTCGATATTTTACGATTGAAAGAAGTTTTTTTTAACACTCTTTCGGTATTATGTGCGTCAGAGAGACTAGGCTTAAGCACCCCGAAAAAATGTTTCAAAAGATAGTTTAAACCATTCTCTATCGAATGGCGATGAATTTTACTGCCCTTACGAGACAAAATTTTGAATTATTTGACTTTAAATTACTGTGGGCTTGTATGGGGAACGTTCGCGGGTTTATGTTTTTCGGACATTCCTACAAATCTATCGGCTTTAGATAGGGAAAAACCATGTAAGACATAGTAAATGAAAGTAGGAACACAATGACGTGAAGAAAGTCATACCTTACGGGGTATTTAAACGAATAGTTCAATAAACATTACGAAAAATACATGTTCTGTCGGAAACGTGTGCCGTATCACTGATGGATGCTAGTGTCCTTCCCGTTCGGTCGTCATCGGAAGAGCGCGCTGTTCGAAAATATCGTACCCAGAGTGTTTGACATGCACGTAAAATGCAATAAGAGTATTCATGAAGGAAAAATCAAACGTAAAAAGAAAGAAATTAACCATGAATCGATAAGAAATTTGAAATAATATAATTCTATACAAAGACATTTAAACCAACTGAAGGATTAATGGTATAAAAATTGATGCAAATGGAATGAAATACAAATAATAGTTATAAAAGATTAATACATGTTTATTTCTCGAATAATGGAGTTCCATAATACATTGATTAATAGTATATTATATCTCATTAAGTATATATAAAACTTTATTTTTCTAGAATAAGTATAGGACACTTTTTACCTTTGAACACCAACCAATTTTTTATCCTTATACTTCAAGCTGTTAGTATTGACCGTAATATATATTTTTTACTAACAAATTAATAGGTATATCAAGGTGCATGTGTGTGATTAAAAGAATAATTTTAATGATTAAAATATTATGGTTGTCAACTAAATAGTTAAGTTATTTAGTAAGAGAATTTTAAAAATTGTAATTAAGTGATTTGGCGTAATTGAGGCACAATACCTTAAACAAATAAATACCTTTTAAAAAAACGAATAATTCAGTAAATTTGATGATAATTGATTTTCCCTTCTCGAATTAACCTCTTACATTGAAGTTTTTACACTTCTATGTTTACAAACGTTCTATCGATAACATAGGTTAATTTTTCCAGACATATGCTGTCGCCGGTATTTTTATAGAAAGCTTTGAGGCAAACAATATTGTTTGTTATCCTATATCCTGGACCACAAAACTATCTCCTTTCCAATTTCATCATGATCGGTTCAGTAGTTTAGTCTTGTTCAGGCAGCAAACGGACAGGTTATACAGGTTCTCTAGGCTTTGTCTAGGGGCATGTTTATTGTAATAATAAATCGTGAATTTTGTTTTATTTCAATTCTTATGATTTTTGAACACTATACTCAGAATAATCTATAGTTCGATAATAATTTGTACATGTAAAATAAATTTTTTCCTTAAATTACAAACATTTTGACATTCTATTAGAATTATAACTCACAGCTAACTTTTCATCTTATCTAGGAAGTTTTGTTGAAAGTTTTGAATCCGCCTCTGCCTCAGGGCCCTTGATCGGAATTGATGAAATGGTCCCTTGCTTGCTTCCGGAGAGTAAATAATTTCATTCTCCTCCACGTGGTCATACGGAGTTTGTACTGCTTTTTTGAAAATAAATTTATTATTATTAGACAAACTAATTTTCACGTAACGCATTTATATATTAGTATGGATTATAGATATAAATAAAAGATATGCTCAATTCATAGAGTAATTTAAATTTTAATTTAAGGCCTTCCATACAACTGTACTTTTCCATGCTTGTTTAGTTCCAACTCTGTTGCATTCTCTCTTTCCAATCGGTTGGTGATAGATGTGAGGCCGAGATTTCTCTGTGGATCATGAGCGGAAAGTTCCGCGAGGTGGAGGTGCATTAGCGACGGTGGCGTGGAGCCGGATGCGACTTCAATATTAATCGGATTGCAACTTCCGCCGCACCCACGCGCTTTCACTCCGCAACTAAGGCATATGGAGAGGGAGGAGGTGGATAGGTGTGAGAACGTCAGAGAGAAGTGGGGGATGAAATACCTTTTCACATCATTACTTACGACAAATCGGAATGTCTGTGTCACGACCAAACTAGATCAAAGTACTTGACGGAACGGTTCGTCGCTTTGCTCACGGGGAGTAAATTAGTTTGTGGTTACACGCAGTAGATAACTTCTGTTTTGACAATATATTTATATTAATTTATCTATTTATAATATCTCATTATACGATCCTCCCATGTCATAAATAAATGGGAAGATGATTTTTTGATAATAATAATAATAAATTTATTGTCAAAAAACAGTACAGACTGCGTATGACCACGTGGAGGACAATAAACTAATTTACTCTCCGGAAGCAAGCAAGGGACCATCCCATCAATTCCGATCAAGGGCCCTAAGGCAGAGGCGGATTCAAAACTTTCAGCAAAAGTTCCTAGATAAGATGAAAAGTTAGCTGCGAATTATAATACTAATAGAATGTCAATATGTTTGTAATTTAACACTAAAAAATTTACATGTACAAATTATTATCGAACTCTAGATTATTCTGAGTATAGTGTTTAAAAATCATAAGAATTGAAATAACACTAAATTCACGATTTATTATTACAATAAACATGCCCCTAGACAAAGCCTAGAGAACCTTTATAAGAAATCCGCCTTTACCCGAAGGAAAACCGGAGAAAAACCCGGGCGAGGATGATCGAGTCGAAAACTTGGGGATATAAGAGGACGCTTTTCTGTAGTCGAACCACGTCGCGGGAGAGTTCTAGAACAACACAAATGAGCAATCTAGTTCACTCTTTCAGGTACTATATAATAGGTACTTTTATAATAGTTCAAATTCTCGCCACAGCGTTTCTGACAATCTTAAAACTCCGTACGAGTTCAAAAGCGAAAGGTGGAGGTCGCGTACATACGAAAATGGGTCGTATGAACAAGAATTATAAACAGTAAAGCATACCTGAAGATAACAATGAAGGTAGTTTCAATGCAAGGAGAGGCGGCAATTGTTTAACGTGGGAGATTGTAGACAATTAATTCCAGTTGAACTTCAACAAGAGTTTTGAAAGTTAGTCAATATTAACCCCAGTTTCCCGGTCTTCGTCCATTTGACGAATTGTGTGATGAAGGCAAATTACTAACGAACGTTTAAATGCAATTTTTCATTTTACGTGCCCTATTTTATAATTTTTTTTTTTAATTGACTTTTTTCGTTTCACGACTCGCTTCTGATAAATTTTGCTCTAAGATCAGTCATATGAGTCACCTTTGAGGAAACAATGCTCTAAGTGCCATGTTTTGAAAATGAGTGATTAATGCCACGATATTATCATGTCACATTATATCTCTTCTCTATTGCGTTTGTCAGCGTCTTATTCTTTGTGGACAGTGTTTGAATGAGGATCAATATTGTTCAGAAGGTATGATTGTTTCACTTAATTAACTAATTCATTCTTTCATCAAAGTATCAGGAACACATCCCACAGGGGACTTACATCTAGTAAGTACGTGTTTGGCAAACACGGGGCCCCGAGCTGAGGTTGGCACGACTTCCACTTATTAATGCTGGGCTCCTTCCTTTCTCTTTCCTGATCTTCCTTGGTCACCTCTTGTTCGTTTCAAAACAGACGCTATTAGAGCCAGGATATCTTTTTGTAATGTTTTGATTTTTGGTTTTGAGATATGTTTTGATATATTGTAATTCAGGTTTTTAGAGGGTATGGTTGAGTCATTCGGCGAGTCCCACACCCGGGGAGAGTCATGTTGGCTCTCCTTAGTGGGTAACTGCATTTTCCCTATCTGTACAAAATTTTAGGGCTCCAATGACCTCGATGTCGACGAGTCGTAAAGCCCCACCAAAAAAAAGGAACAACAATAACTTAGTATGTATCGAAAAGAGAAATTTTAAATGAGTGTTTCATGGAAATGCACTTGCCTCAGTGTTTCACCAAAGGTGCGATATATATGAGGGACATTCTAGAGGCAACGAGAGCTTTTATAGAACGAGAGAGCTTGCCCCCCTAAGCGGAAAGGTCAATAGAGGAAGGCGAGAAGACGACTGAACTGCTATTTCCGGCGGCAGTTGCTCAACTTCCTCTGCGTGGAATGCGGAGTTTCTTGCCTCTTGAGAGAATCCCTCACGGAAGGAAATTGAGAAGAGATCTTCGAAAATACTTGGAACTGCTTTGCTGCAATGCATTAGTCGATGAATCTTTAATATATATCTTCAACCATTCATTTGTCATATACGAAGAATTGTATTCGGAATGGTTTTTAATCGGAGGTTATGTACGGATATACCCGTTTTCTGTGTCCCAAATTGCGAATAAGTAGTTTTTATAATATAGTCTCACTGTCCTTTCCATTTGATATTTCTGAATCGAAGAATGATGCAAAATATTTACTCAAAGTCTGTTATCATGTCACCTAATTAAGTTTCTTTTATTTTAAAAATTGTTTTAGTCACATATGTAAAGTATCATATTTAACCGAATCGTACAAAGCATCTACTTGTAAATATATATCTTAACAGTACTAGAAGTCGTCTACCACCTTAACCATGTTACTTTTGATTCTCTAAATAAATGTTGCCACCACCATCTCTTTTTCTAATTCCCTATCACCACCAGTTATTAAGCGAATGACTCAATTAAATTTACATTTCGAATTTAGTATTGTGTCTCTGATCTCAATGCACGTGCTCAAAACTTCGTACTACTTTTATCTAAAATGAATTTCACATGAAGATCTTCATAGACTTTTACGCAAAAGCTACTCCCATTATTTATAAAGTTTTGTGTACATGTATATTGTATACATGTGTACACACATTCATAAGTGTTATTCATCTTGGGAGCTAAGAGAGAATAAAATAATTATTGTCAGCTGCACTACAGCGTTAGGTTACTACTTCAAGAGTCAATGCTCTAAGCGATGAAAAAAATTCCAGTCTTAAAACAACCAAACCCGAGATATGATAACAGTGAACTCGACAGAAAAAAGAGAAACTGACACGTCATCCGAAATGTCATGTACTTAAAGTAGATTTTACCGTTTTAATTTTCGCCATTTCTTCCTTTTATTACTCTATACTCAAACTCAAGAAGAAATATTTTGAAACGTTTATAATAAAGGATGAACAATGGTTTTGCACCACAACCATATTATCTTAAGAATTTTTAATTTTAACAACTCTTTATGTACAAGCGCTTTATTTAACCTCATACGAAATTTGAGACTTCACGAGTGTTTTAAGGAATAAAATAACATAAATTAAATTAAATTGTTAATATATATTATACACAATAACAGAAATCTATCGCAATGAAGTATATAATAGGAGTTCCAATTAGGGTTTTGGTTTGATTCCACGATCATATTCTATTGCGGATACAAACGTGATGACAGAACGTTTCGATATGAGCGAATCCGTGACAGGAATTTATCCGCAGGCATCCGCGAACGAAATCAATATACACTCGGCTCAGATTTCCAGTTGACGTCGCATTGAAAGTAGCAACCTGTCGGCCGGCACATCAACCGTGGGTTTCTTTTCGCTTACACTGACGTCATATGACTGCGAAGAAGAATCAGGTCCATTCGCTCCGAGGATTACCAAATATTGTGGTGGATTTTTAGAGTGTTTATATACACCCAAGCTGTGGTATATAGTCCAGTTGATATAGATGTGACTACCGAAAGCCTTCCTTCTCCTATCCTTCCTCTTTCTAGTATCAATAGCTGTAACTATTACTAACTACTACTATTAACCCTCCACATGGGCCACGTTCATGGTATACCCAGCCCTCCTACTCACCCACCTCCTATCGCCGCAGGTCGATAAGCTTCAATAGCACACTACGTTTCCCATTTACAAATACGACTTTTACCACAGCTTCTCCACAATACTTTTTACCATGTCCCATTTTTTATATTATAACTTATGTTACTCTGTTTAGACCGTGAGTCTGCTCTTCTTCCCAGTAGCGTACTTAGACAGGGGTGAGGGGATATTCCACCACAGGCCCACCCACCCTTGAGGATCCTTCAAATGGGTAGGAAAGAATCATAGAAATACCTACGTTTGAACACAAATATACTGGAAAACTATTTTATAACACCAAACAAGGAACACAGGGACAATATACCGTAATGCCTATTTGTTCGATTCATATGTAGAAGTAGTACGCAATGCCAAGGATCGGAAAGGTTTCTTAATCGACCAGGAATTAATCTAAAATCTCAATTTCTCAGAAAATCTCAAATTTCCTTTTCGTTAAAAAAATCCATTTGTTCGATCGATTTGCACTTATAGTCAAACAAGCACGTTTGAGTGTCACTTGAAGATGGGACCTCGTAAAAAACATCCATCCCGGGTCTCATAACATGTAGGTACGCTACTGCCTCCCCTTAAAATTATTTGGGTAAAGAAATTGGGAGAGAGGCATGTTAAATTACCGGGGAACACACGATACTGAATTATTATTTATTTATTTTATACCTTTTGGCGAGGTTCAGGCCATAGGACCTGCTCTTCCTCCTAACCGTTGGACTCGGGGAAGTGAATTGGGAAGGAGATATTTTGGTTTGCCACGGAACTTCTTACTGGACCTAAATTTGTTGGTGAGGGAAACCCCTGCTGAAAACCTCAACTAGTTCGACAAGCAGGGTTTGAACCCTTGCTTTACCACTCAGCCAATGGGATGGTGGAAGAGAAGACGCTACCACTTGACCACCGCAGTCGGTTGATGGTCTGGAGTAGGTAATGGGAAACCCCGACTGAAAACCTCACCGAAGTCAGCTGAGTGGGGAATCAAAGGCACTACTACTACACCACCGCTGTCAGCTCTTGACACAATGATGTGCACAATCACAAATTAGTTTGCACCCTGCAAAATATATCAAGTTTAAAACAGACATCATTACAAGTTTTCTTCATAAGAGAAGTTTCGAATTGGGAATATAAAGGATACGTGGTTTTCGATACGTGAAAAATACCTACGCTTGAATCCTTGCTGGGCGTAGACTGTAATAGGGTCTAAGGGTGATACCCATT
>NNCF01126419.1:18749-37636 GCA_002313205.1 Laupala kohalensis | reverse complement strand
ACGGGTTTGCGGATCACACAAACTACGAGAGTGTGCTCCGCACATTTTACTCCGGACGACTTCCATGGTATGTTAAATGAAAACGAATGTTACATGAAGTATTAAAATTTATTATCTGTAATATCTAAGTAATGTATTCATGAATGAATTCTGTATATTAAATGATGAACATAAATATAATATAATAATATTCTATTGAACCACATAGATCATAACAATGATGTATGGCGTATCATAGTAGTGACAACAAAGTCAATAATATTTGCATATAAGAATAACAACACTATAATAATTTTGATACATTTCATAATATTCATTTAACTTAGACCACGTAGAAATTAATATAAAATACTATTATTTCGTACTATTACGGAATACTTATATTTATTTAGGCTACGGTTATTAGATATCTATTGTACGAATTCTATTATTTTACTTTTATTTTATTAATTTATGCCAAGGTCTATATTTATACTAAAACTGTATAAACTGTATTTTTTGTGATCAATGAATTATAACAAACATTGCCGAATTAAGTTACAGTATTTGAACTGATTTTTACAATAAGTATGTTGACTGATAATAATGTATTCTTGTTGTGTTTTCCAGATGTTGTGATGATAACCTGAAGAGTGATCTCATTGATTTTCGCCAGTCTCTACTTGGGTACATAAATATAACAAACTTAATAATACACCTGGATAGTATCGACGTTTGAGGAAGTGTAAGGTTACGTAGGAGGCAGTTCATTAACTAGACACAAATGCTATTAAATTTTCATCTTAAAACAAAAATTTAAAGAAATAGTACCTAGTTAAAATGTAAGATTCTGTTTTTGTGTAAAACGTTTATTTGTAACTATACCTGACGTGGTAGTTAGGTACGAATAACTGGAGAGAAATTGATGATTGCATCTTATATAACGTTATTGTAGTGTGTAGAAGATTTACATTTTTCATTGAGCCAACTTTTTTGTTTTAATGTAAACTTGCATTTTTACAAATTTCCTTTCCACTATGTTTATTTACTACTTGAGTGTATTATGACTTCTTTTGGTTTTCTGAAATTTTATTATTTAATTTTATTTTCACTTTGTTATTTTACTACTTGAGTTATGGTATATTGTGGTGTTTGTAACTTGGTAATGTTCTTTTTAAACCATGAGACGGATAAATCTAGTCTCGTTATCCTGTGGATATATAAAGGGTTTTATTGTAAACTTTTCTATTAAATGAACATTGGCATTGGTACAAATTTTGTGAATTTGTTATCGCGTTTCTTTCTCATTTCATTCTTTGATACCAATTGGAAGGTAGAATCATTTGTTTAGTTTTGGTCTTAAATATCAAATGAACAATTATCAATCGTGTATTAACTTTTTGTCAATTAGTTCTACATTACCTTCATACGATTTGTGGCATGTAATTCGCTCATGCAATGAGCAGAGGGATTCATACACCACTGTGGCTTAAGGCAAAACCAACAATCCATTGACTGCTTTCTACGACAGCTTTTCTCATGTGATTTGGTTTATCAGTCTCATTTAATTTATTTATTATTGATCTGAATAGTTGGTGGATATACATAAATGAGTATCTTTTTGCAAGTATACCCCATTTTTCTATACATGTATGTATATTTCCATTCATATGAGAATGTACTGTAATCTTATTATGAATAAATAGAATTAAGAGCAAGCATGTATTTTCTTTGTGTACATTTCCTGCCAACTGTGTCATAATTTCATTTTCTATTTCATATGTGTAATAAAATATTTCAGTTATACATCCTGTTAACTATTCACAAATGTTAATTTTTGTAGGGAAAGTATTTTCAGCTAAATTATTGTGAAATTATGAAGCATGATGTCGAGGGAGTGGTGGGTACAGTACCTGGTGGGGTAAGGGGGAGGGGAATCGGGAACTGCCACGCGCCCTGTGGCCGGTTTTTGAACTTGTAGTTCGAGGGTAACAATGTTAGGAGCGCTGAAAGCTGTTAACACACCGTTAGTATGGGAAAGGGGCGTCTGGTTTATAGTCTGTGGTCAAACCTCAGACATTTTCCCCCTATCTAGTTTCCTGGCCTTGGACATGATACACCAAAACTGTAAACATAACCTCAATCACTGTGGATACACGAGAGGTCGAAATGTGCTGAGTTTGTTGTCTAAGTTGGCAGAAGGTATCAATATAACATAAAATAATATTGCAGTAGTCTCACAACTATAAAAGTTATCTCGGGTAATTTCTTAAGTAAACCCCGGAATGATGTTACAGACGAGGTTAAATAATTGAGTTTTGGAAGATAATGTATTAAATAATGTAAGATTTAAATAAATTGAAAAAAATGATCATAAGCGATTCTAAAGAGTGAACGCCATCCGACTCTCTGCGTTGCCATTGTCCTCGCGAAGCAAAGTGCGAGGTGTTTTTAAGCTGCATAACAACTGGCTAGCTTCTGCCTCAGGAGTGCCTCCATTGCTCTTTTGATTCACATATGAACTATTGCTTCCTCCACGGCAGTATTTACTATTTGAACAGCACGTATCGGTAAGTTATTCAATATTAAATTAAAATTGTATTTTTAAAACAAAAATTTCAACCCAGGAGTTTACCCAAAACACGCTTGAAAAATGTCTAGTAATTTGTGTGGCTTGTGTTTGAAGGGTGACCCATCAGCTTGTGCTCCGGAGATTCACATAAGTCGCTTACAATTCCGTGAGAAAAAATTTCTCCACGTAATCGAGGATAGGTTAATACAACCTGGTTCATAGTATCATGATGAATAATTTGAGAAATATCTGGATGACCGGAATAAATAACTATACTGTAGCTACTTGCTCGGACGACGTTGTGTCAACTCATGGTTTATTAACAGAAAGAAAACGTCAAAAACAGTCCCACTATAATATCATAGACAACACTATGTTGACAAATATGAATATATACATAATTAACCAAATTAATTGATTGGAGGGAAAATGTGGCCGCACGTTGGGGTGTTAATTGAACACAATTAATTGAAGAAAGAAAATGGCTGCATATTTAAGCCAATTGTAATACAATTAATAAATTTAATTACTTGAGTATTCGTGGCTAACTCAGGCGTACCAGGTGTTTTAGATAAAAATACAGAACTTTCATATTTTACCTACCAAAGTATGTCAAATAACCCATTCCGGTAAAACACCATTACTTACCTGGACAACTCGGTAGAGCGATGATTAATGTCTGATATAATTAAAGTTTAATAAAAATTTAGGGTATGGATTCGGCCTACTCATTGCCGTGACACACAAGTCCTTCTCAAAGGAAACACATCGTTCATGAAAATTTCGAATAATTTCAAAACAAAATACATAATTTTACTAACACAAGTAATTCCCCTTCAGCACTTCCCCAAAAATACTAAGCATGCAATTTCACTAAATACATGATAAAAATCTAAAATTACTACTGACTTTACAAATGTAACTTCATTTATACATTGAAACGTGGAATTAATGTGTTTAACAACACATGAGGTGAAGGTTCATCAAAACACAATAATTGTTTGCAAAATTTAGGCTCACTCTGTCTTATAACCGCACTGCTTCTACTATGAATTAGAGAGCTTGTGTCATGGCCAATTGTCTTTCTCACACAAATTTCAAATACAATAGACACAAGTAATAAATGGAGTAACAGAATACACTCTGGTAATGAAAGGCCGTAATTGGCTCATTCCAAAATTGTTACCTCTATGGCTGGACTAACGTCATTAGAGAAGGAAGGCTGCAACGGCAGAGCTCGTTATGATGCTGTATCATTCGCGCTGTAAACTCTACCAGGAATGCTATTCTGTACACGCATTCAATATATTCTGTAATCGTTTGAATAGACCGGTCTCACGGTTGCGCTATCGAGAAGGTATCCACGTGTCATTTATGTACACAGCAGTTTCGATAATCAGTAAGGCAACAGAATACAATGTGACGTCAGTATTTCTATAAACGTTGACAGGTACCCTGTTGAGAGGCTATATATTTTCACCCAATCAGCTGACGAGAAATATACTGATCTCTTTGAATATATCTATGAATTCTGGTGAATACTATATAATCTCTTAGAATATCCATGAATGCGTATATGTTTGAACAGGTAAAGTGTGCGTCGAAGTTAACAAGAACACGAATTTTTTTATACCATATAATTTAGTTTCACGATTTAGTGTCATTTAACAACTTGTTATTTAATTGCTAGTGAATATTTCATTATCTGTAAATGGTTTATTTATTTGTGTTTTACAATTACTTAAGTTGCTGTAATTTGACGTACTACTGAGTATATTTCGTGACTCATAACATATGTAATCTAATTTCATTAAACACAATGTAAACACGGCTAATGGCAAATCCTTTTTGCGCTGGGATGTTTCTATAGATTAAAATCTAATATGGGTTTCTATAAGTTAATACTAAAATCGAACAACCAGACGAAACCCTGTGGAATATTATTGAAAATAACACGCCAACTTCTGAAAATCGCGAAGAAAATATTTCTCTACTAAACGATGGCAAAATCGTATCAAATCCTCAGGACATCGCAAATTTGCATAATTCTTACTTCTCAGAAGTAGGTCAAATAACAAACTCAGTATCTCCAAATCAATGTCCTCTAATCCACTCACGTACTCAATTCTATGTTCACTTCCAAAACTAACGCCAGTGAAGTCATAAGAATCATCTGCTCATTAAAAAACAAATTTTCAACACGCATAGATGATATACCAGAGTTTATTGTTAAATTTTTGTACCATGTTATATTAAATCCACTCAAGTATTTAATAGTTCTTTATAAGAAGGGGTGTTTCCTAACATATTTAAGAGAGCTAAAGTGAAACCTTTACACAAGAAAGGAAACAAACTTAATGTTGGAAATTATCGACCAATATCTCTACTACCCACTTTCTCAAAAATCCTTGAAAAATTGTTTTATAAACGTCTTCTAGATTTTCTATAAAAAACGCTCTCTCTGACGATCAACACGGTTTTCGGAAATCCTTTTCCACTACAAACGCCATATTTCTTTTTCTTAAACGATACCACATCTCTTGACTGTGGAGAAAATCCTCAGGGTCTTTTACTTGATTTATCCAAAGCAATCGATGTCTTTCCAAATTGCATTCTTTAAGCATTCGTGGACTTCCACATCAATGTCTAATATCTTATTGAAAAGATAGATATCAACAGGTCGAACCATCCTATACGAAAAATAAAATACTTCAGCGACGACTTTCAGAAACAAAACCACTGATTTGCGGAGTGCCCCAAATGTTCAATTCTCGGCCCTATTCTATATTTATTGTATATGATCAACATGTCATCCTCCACATCAGATTGCAAAGACAACCTCAAATCGAATTGACACGTTGACAACCTTAATTCCCAATTTAGCATATTGTGTTACGCATTCCGAATCATAGTTAACGTTGTTAGTCCTCATATTTCTCGGTGCGTATATTTTGCAAACGTTTACTCCCGTTTACGTTACGGCATTATCTTCTGACGTAATTCCGGTCACAACCTTCAAACTTTCAGAATTCAGAAGAGGATAGTTCGGATAATTTGTAAATCTCTGTCCGAAACTCTTGTAAACCTTTATTTAAGGAATTAAATATCTTATCACTTCCTTGCATTTATATTTATGAAACGGTTGTGTTAGTTAAGACCGAATTACTGAAGTGCCACCCTTGATTAATACGAAACAGTCTCGTTCACGAACGCTATACTCGCAATAATAATATTCATCGCCCTAGATTGTCAACCACTCTTTGCCAAAAACCATATCATTCGGGAATCGTTCTATATAATTCTCTGCCCAAGAATATAAAAGATATTATGAAATTGAAACTCTTTAAATCCGAGGTTAAAAGCTACCTCATGCACCTGTGCTTCTACAACAGAAAATAATTTATTGATTTTAATAAAAGCTAAATTTGTCTTGTACTTTATCTCGCCATTGCTGTAGCAGTTTTAAAATAACTTATAACAATTTCAAAAACTATTTTCTTGCATGATTGTGTTGTATCTTATGATTCATATTAATTTAGTTTTATGTCTTCCCAACTTTGGCACGGTTGTGTACATTAATTATGTAACCCCATTCTGGTCCTGATTTTTCTCCGGTTTTCCTTCGTGTAGAGGCGGATTTCTTATACAGGTTCTCTAGGCTTTTGTCTAGGTGCTCGTTTATTGAAACAAGTAATCGTGAATTTAGTTTTATTTCAAGTCTTATGATTTTGAAACCCTGTACTCAGTGTAGTCTATGGATCGATAATAATTCGTACATGTAAAATAAATCTTTTATGTTAAATTACAAACTTGCTGATATCCTATTAATATTATAACTCGTAGCTAAGTTTATGTTATCTAGGAATTTTTGCTGAAATTTTTCAATCCGCCTGTGCCTTAGGGCTCTAGATCGGAATTGATGGGATGGTCCCTTGCTTGCTTCCGGAGATTAAATTAGGTTATTGTCCTCCACGTGGTCATGCGCAATTTTTACTACTTTTTGACAATAAATTAATTATTAGTTTTGGAATAGATGATACAAAATATATTGGTTACAGTTACAAAATAATATAAGCATATGACACCGGACGAGAAAGGTAACCATAAATGCATTATAATTATTTGTAAATCTGTCTAAAGACAGGTATCAACACAGCCTTCTCCACTCTTCACGATCCTGAGCGTCCTCTTCCAACTGTTCAAAGCTTCTTCCATGTGCAATATCTGTAAACATACCAAATTTTCTTCTCCCTCGTGATCTTTTACCTTCTATTTTTCCTCCGATTACTTTCTTTTGTAAACAATCTCTTCTCAATATATGACCCAACCAACTTTTCTTTCTGTTCCTTATTGTCTTCAAAATCATTCTTTCTTCATCAAATCTTCTAAGTACTTCTTCGTTTTTTATTTTGTCTGGCCACTTGATGTTTTCAATTCTTCTCCACACCCACATTTCAAAGCTTTCCAGATATTTCTCTTCTTTCTTTCTTAATGTCCACGTCTCCGCTCCATACAGTACCACACTCCAAATGTAACATTTAGAAAATCGTTTTCTCAACTTCAATGGTATTCTTTTTGTTGTCAGTAGGTCTTTCATCTTTTCAAATGCCATCTTTCCCATACATATTCGACTTCTGATTTCTTCAGTACAACTTCCATCTGTTCGTATAAGTCCACCTAAATATCTGAAACTCTTCACTTGTTCTAGCACTTGACCTTCTAATTGTATATGTATTATTGAATCCGTTTTTCCTATCTTCATAACTTTAGTCTTACTTATATTGATCTTCATTCCATATCTTTTTCCGGCTTCATTTATGTGTTCAATCATTATTTTTAATTCCCCTTCAGATTCAGCCAGCACTGCTTGGTCGTCAGCATATTTAATATTTCTTAAGCGTTTATTCTCAATTTTAATGCCTGCCGTGTTGTTTAATGCTTCCTCTAAAAGTTTTTCAGCATACAGATTAAAGAGTGTAGGTGACATACTACATCCTTGTCTAACTCCTCTTCCAATTATTATTTCTTCTGTTTCTTCTTCATTTACTCTTACTACAACCTTCTGTCCTTTATAAAGTGCTCTAATTAGATGGCGATCTTTCCAGTTCAGATTAATGTCTTTCAATACTCTCAGCAATATATTCCATTCCACTCGATCAAACGCTTTCTCCCAATCTATAAAACACACGTACACATTCTTGTTCATATCCAGCATCCTTTCTCCTAGCATTCTCATACACGCCATTGCATCTCTTGTTCCTTTCCCTTTTCTAAATCCAAACTGATCTTCTCCTAAATGTTCTTCAATTTTTCCTTCAATCCTTTTGAATATAATTCTTGTTATGGTTTTAGTTAGATGACATATAAAACTGATGGTTCTATAGTCTTTACATTGTGTTGCATTGGTCTTCTTTGGTAAGGGTACTAGAATGGTTTTCAAAAGTTCTTCAGGCCATATTCCGGTGTTGTAAATCTTGTTGATTATGTTTGTAATTCTAGTTATGGCACAAGGTCCTAATGCCTTCAGTGCTTCCGATGGTATATTATCACAACCCAGTGCTTTATTATTTTTCAGTTCTTTGATTGCTTTCTTTACTTCCCACTCTTCTATGTTCTCCGATCTGTTTCCACTATTCTCTTCATCATCTTCTAGTTCATTCATTTTTTGATTATCTTCCGTTTTATACAGTTCTTTGATGTATTCAACCCAAATTGCTTTATTTTCTTCGACATCTGAAGTTATCATTCCATCTTTCCTCATCATTCCTTGTTTAGAGATCGCTTTTGGTTTCTTTTTTGTTAAGTTCTTCACTATTTTATACATTTCTTCAGTTTTGTTGTATTTTTCTAGCTCTTCTACTTTTTCACATTGTTCTTCCATCCATTTTTCTCTTGCTCTGTCCGTTTCTCTTCTTAGTTCGTTATTAAGTTTCTTGTATTGTTTCTTGCCATTTTCAGTTTTATCTCTTTTCCACATTCTTCTTTGTTCCATTTTCTGTATCATTTCCTGTGTTACCCATTCTTTCCTTGTTCTATCTGTTTTCTTTCCAATATTTTTCTCTAGTGATTCCAAGATGACATTTTTCATTTCATTCCAATCCTCTTTCACATTTTCTTTAGCGATATTGCTCTTCAGTTTTTCTTCGATTTCATGTTTGTACTGTTTTCCACCTTCTGTTCTTAACTTTTCATTATTCCACTTCTTTGGTGTTGTTCTTTTCTTCACATGTTTCAATCTTGTTCTGATTTCAATAGCAAGCAGATTATGGTCTGAGTTGACATCAGCTCCTGGATAAGTCTTTGCTTTCTTAATACTATTTTTAAACCTTTGATTAACCAAGATGTAATCTATCTGAAATCGCATTCTATCTCCTGGATTCATCCATGTGTACAGCCGTCTTTTATGTTGTTTAAACCAAGTATTTGATATCCAGAGATCATATTGTTTACAAAATTCTATTAGTTTTTCTCCTCTTTCATTTCTTTTTCCATATCCATATTTTCCAACTATGCCATGAACACATAAATGCATTAACTAATACAAATTACGCTGTTGATTCCAAAATCCAATTTGCTTCTTCCTCAATACGGATTATGAATGGAATAACTTAAGATTATTGTACTTCATTTCGTACACAAAGGTAACACTAATATACGAAGTACAAAATACGAATGTACAACGGAAACAATAAAGTAACCTTATACACAACGTACACAAATGAAATCGCCCACAAAGTGAATCATACAAAAATGATATCTCACACAACGAGCACAAACACGAGGAACAAGCGTGTTCGATAGACTTACCGGCCATGGAGGTGTCCTTTAAATTTTATCGATTTTAACGATCTTATCAATTTTAACGATTTCCATTTTCGAAAAGCGGCGCATAGAATTTCATTTTTCGGTAGCGTCGATGAAATCGATCAATCAAGGATTTAACAATTACCGAATTCATGGAATCGTGTACAGAATAGCGCTCCAGGTGTCATCTTAGGTAAGATCGATAAAATTACACTTATGGTATTATTTTCAGGTTACAAGTGACCAATATATTTTGTATCATTTATTTCATAACCTATAGAAACATCTATGGGCACACTAGTATTACATAACCTATAGAAACATATATGGGCACACAACATTACTATTGATTGGCTAGCCTGCTCCTGGCGTTAGCTGCGGTTGTGAATGAGCTCTCTGTTTTTCAGTTTAATCTTTCTAATTATTTTATTTTTTCGAGTTTTTTGTGATCAGTAGTTGTATTTAGATCCCAACTTTCATTGTAGTGTATAATTCTTTGTTCTGTGTGAGTGTTAAGTGAATAAAACACTAAAAACATTTCCTAAGGTTTTCAAACCCAATGGACCAAATATAATTTCATATTGTTTTCATTCAGTGCTTCATTAAAAGGTGTGATAGAGTTTACGTAAGTACAAAAGGAATCAAAAATTTAACTTCTTGGTGCATTAAAATTAATTATTTTGCTGTATTTAGATTTTCTGTTGCGTATACTATTACATTATTATTAACTTACAAATAACATGCTCTATTTTTGCACTGCTCAAGTTTCATCGTCGTAAATAGAATTATTCCAATATTTTACCATTTGTTTTCGTGATCTTTTTGTAGTTATTAATTACAATTTAACATAATATTGTCTTAGTTATTGTGGAATTAATTTATCTGCAGTTGTCATCCTAAATTATTTCAGTTGTAGAGAAATGTGCCCTTCCTACAAATCCACATTTCCTACAATCTACACCACCCCTGTTAAAAGCTCTTGCCCCATCAGCCTGCCCGCGCGCACGATAGTTGCTGATGCCACAGGAACACAGATTCCTACAAACATCACAAAATATATGCCATTAAATCGAAAGCCTTCATCACAAATATTCACTGTTTACTTCCCACGGCACGGCCCAGCTGTAAACACAATCCAAGGCACAACGCTCCAAGGCCAGCATATCCTGAGACCTGAACACGGAACAACCAAACGAACACTCCAAGGCCAACATATTTCAAAGCCCGGCCACGGAACAGAATTCGACGTGAATAACTTCCATGCGAGTGCATGAGTACCCGCAACTCCTATACACAAGTGCATGAGCACTTGTGACGACACTCATTACGTCGTTTCGAACTAATCACCAGTAATATGAAGACTGTCAACTATCTTCATTTTTAAGGAGCTAGCTTAGAAACGGATAACAAGCACTTCGCTTCGCTACTTCGCTCCGTTCAGTCGAGCAGCCAAACGTGCGCTAATTGAGTTCACAAACGGTAGTTTCAAGTCAAACGAAATTCATTCAATTTCGCTTCAGGAAGATTTAAAGCACTAGCTTTATCAAATGTGTAAATCCACGAGGATTATGAACATTTAAATCCGCCGTGAAATCCTTCAACTTGAAGAATTTCGGCACCACCTAGAAGGACGACAACCCTGACCGACTTCCTCACCAGAAGGGCATCTTCATGATCGCGAGACCTCGCCGATCGTTTTACAACGCCTAGGATTTCTGGAGGAAGAACGAAACCTATACGGACCAGGCGCCACACACGCTCAGCTGACGACGTCCAGGTTTTATGTGCTATCAAGCGGTGTCTTCCCTTTTACTTCACTTTGTATTTAATAAATCGCTGCTAAGCGAGGATCTCAACGGAATTTTGTCCATGTTATTTATCTCGTGAAAGCGGAGACTTGGTTGTTAATTCAATCACATTTCCACACTGCACGACACAGTGATTTTAGTAGTCGGCTTGTTTATTTACTTATTTAAACCCTGCCCCAATGTTGCACCCAAGTTATCGTCGTCATAATTTCATAGAATTATTACATCATTTTACAATTCATTTTTCTTGATTCTTTCGTATTTATTTACATTTAACCACAATATACGGCAGTTATTGTCGAATTAATTAATCTCCAGTAGTCGCCCTAAATAATTATATCAATCATTTTTGTCGTCGGTTTCTAAATTTAATTTATTTATTATCTCATTTGTTACTTCCGTAAAAAAAATATTATTATACAAACATCCTTCATTCAGTGTAAGTTGTCACTTTCCATGTATTCTCATTTGCTTTGTCGTTATGTTGCTAACTATCTAACAACAATGGACACTATCGCATTCCACAACTCATTCAAAGCTGATCTTCAGAATGCGTACAATGACTTGGTACAATATATTGACACACGAATCAGTGCGCTGGAAGAGGTCAAAGAGAAAACGATCGGGGGTTGGACTACTGTTAGGAATTCTCGCCGTCCTTCCAACTGCTACCACCCGGTTAGAGCAACGACTCATGCACCACCCCATCTCTTCACTCAGAATAGGTTTAGTGTGTTAGATGACATGTCCCTGTTTCCTCCCTTACCAACTCGTTTCATCCCCTCCCGTCCAGTACCCAGACCTGTTCACACACCACGCACTGGTAAGCACTGCCATCCAAATCCACGTAAAGTACTGCTATCCAGAGATGAAACCAACACTTCCACGCAGAAATCGAACGTGCTCATATTAGCTGATTCGCACGGTCGTCAGATGTCCCACGTATTGCGTGAATTGCTTCCTAGCCAGTTCTCTGTCTCCGGTTTCTTTAAGCCAAAGGTTCGTTTGGCTGAAGTTATTCGAGAACTGGACACCTACACTAAAAAATTCAAAGCGGGACACAGTAATCATCATAGGTGGGCAGAATGATATTAACTTGAGTGGTCATTTCAACGCGTCTGAACATCTACAAAAACTACAAATGGCCTCCCTGCACAAAAACATAGTGCTCTCTAGCCTGCCTCCACGCTTCAACATTCCACTAATAAACCACGAAATTAATCTGGCAAACATCTCCTTAAAACATCACCTGGCAGACACAAATATCACATTTTTTTATTTGCAAACACAC
Source organism: Laupala kohalensis (assembly GCA_002313205.1). Taxonomy (NCBI): domain Eukaryota; kingdom Metazoa; phylum Arthropoda; class Insecta; order Orthoptera; family Trigonidiidae; genus Laupala; species Laupala kohalensis. The sequence continues at coordinate 25,182 of NNCF01126419.1, read as the reverse complement.
CTGACTACCCGGCACGCTTTACGGAGACCGTCTGGGAAACATCACTTCGGTCCTCTCCTAGCTTCACATCTGATCTCACATCATCCACCTGCCCCACTACCCACTCCTACACCTCCTCCTGCACCTACCTCATCTCCTCCTCCTACCTAATCTCCTTCTGCTCCTACCTCATCACCATCTCCTCTTCCTATCTCGACACCCATTTCTTCCTTTCCCCGTTCTTTCACCTACTGCTTCCTCATCACGCACGTCCTCAATTATTCCTCCTGCCGCCCTCACACACAGTTACAACTTGCGCTCAGGAGTACGATGTGGTACTCGAAGGTGACAGTCGCGTTCGGGTGCAGTGTGCGGGCTTGATCCGGAACTAGAAGCTGTACCAAATACAAATTCCTCTCCTCAATCTAACGTCGATTCCTGTTTCGAAATGATCATGCAGCAGACGGATTGGGTACACCTGAGCCGATCAACCGGCTCTTGAGTGCTGGTGCGACACGCGCTTGCGCAGTTCAGCAAAATTGACATTTCCGCTTTGAAGATATAGTATATTCTTCAGTAACCGGCTAGAGATTGTGTAAACAGCGAATGTATCCAAGCTGCATCTCCCTCGCAAAATGGTAGTTGAAAATTACCCCACCAGATAGCTCCAGCGACCGGGCACACAAAGACCAGCAAAATAAATTCAGAATTCTTGCATCAGAGAGCGTGGCTGTCGCTAGACCTTGACAGTCGAATGACGATGGACTTTCATCTGTTTTAGGCTGCTTCTTTTACGAGAAACGAGCTCGAGGAAGAAAATAGTATTGTATCTCACAAAATTCGTTTAATGGTAATTTTTTCATATTGAAACATGTATCTAAAATTTACATTTAAAATAGTGTGAATTATTTCTTAATTTCAAGTTATTATTAGCAGAGCAATCAAAGTTTCCGAACAATGAAATCTTATTTTTTATAAGCTCCAATGAGATTGATTCTACTTCAACAGGTGTATTTTTTATTGAAGTAATCTTTGCATTCACACTTGTGAAAACGCTGTTCTTAGGATCCGCTTCCAGCTCCATGTCTTCTAGCTGAATCTTCTGGCAGAATTTTGTGTTTTGTGTTAAACAATTCCATTTCTCGTGAGTCACAAACTCTTTGCGAAAATAAAATAATTTTTCATCATAATGTCCAATTCCTTTCAAACAAATTGACAGACATTGGAATTCTGGTACACAAAAATCCATACGATTTGCTATGCCTCGCAGAACATTAGCTTTCAACTAACAACAACAACGATACTACTATTTCTAATTATTATTTAGCAAGTTGTTACTGTCGACAAAATTTTAAAGGAAAAAATCCGCACGGAGGTACGTGTATCTACGTTCTTAATGATATACTATCTTCTCCACTGCCAGGCTTCGAGAACTTCTGCGTAGATAGTGTGTTCGAATTTTCCCCAGTTAATCTGACCGATACGGGTATTGTTGTTTTGTGTATTTATAGACCTCAATCAGATCTTGATATTTTTTTTACGAAACTTCGAAATTGTTTTAAAAAATATAACACATTAAACTACTAAATCTATCGTTATATGTGGCGATTTCAACATTGATTTTCTGAGTACATCCGACTCTGAACATTCAACAATTATTCGATTGAAGGATCTTAACGATTCTTTCAACCTTGTTACTACGATAAATGAACCCACTCGCCTCTCCGGAACATCTCAAACATTTCTAGATCAAATTATCGTTAACAATGGAAACTCGTATCTCTCTGAAGTGTTTATCGCCGGATAGTGATCACCTTGCTCAAATATTGACTATTAGTATAAAACTAAAACCACTTAAAATCAGTTACAAGATTTCAAGAGAATTTAATGACACAAATCAGTTCATTATTATAAATTATTTGCAGGAAGAAACTTGGAAAGATGTTTACAATTGCCAAAAGAGCAACGACAAATTCAATGTATCTCAATATTCCTAAAACATTACAACTCTAGCTTTCCCATAAAACGCAAGTTAATTAACACAAAGAAATACAATAGATGGATCACCCAAAGAATAAGGATTTTTTCAAAAAACAAACGTCGTTTATATTATCTTTCAAAACGCTATAACCAACCGAATTCCATATTTATTTTCGTAAATATAAGACTATTCTTCGAAAAGTAGTCTATGCATCTAAAGTAATAGAAAACGATAGGCTGATACAAAAATCAAACAACCCAATGAAAGCCATGTGGAATATTGTTAACAATTACACGTCAACTTCTGAAAATCACGAAGAAAATGTTTCTTTACTAAACGATGGCAAAATCGTATCAAATCCTCAGGATATCGGAAATTTGTTTAATTCTTACTTCTCAGAAGTTGGTAAAATAACGAATTCAATATATCCAAATCAATGTCCTCCAATTGTATCCACCCACATACCCAATTCTATGTTTACTTCCGAAACTAGTGCCAGTGAAGTCATGAGAATCATCAGCTCCTTAAAAAACAAATTTTCACGAGGCATAGATGATATACCCGAGATTATTGTTAAATTATCGTCCCTCGCTATATTAAATCCACTCATAAATATTTTTAATAGTTCTTTATCGGAAGGGGTGAATCCTAACATATTTAAGAGAGCTAAAGTGAAACCTTTACACAAGAAAGGAAACAAACTTAATACTGGAAATTACCGAACAATATCTTTACTGCCCACTGCCTCAAAAATCCTAGAAAAATTGTTCTACAAGCGTCTTCTCGATTTTTTAATAAAAAATAACTTTCTTTCTGACGATCAACACGGTTTTAGGTAATCCTTTTCCATAATAAACGCCATATTTTCCTTCTTAAACAATGTTACCACATCTCTAGACCGTGAAGAAAATCCTTAGAGTATTTTTCTTGACTTATGCAAAGCGTTCGATGTCATCGATCACGGAATGCTCCACTCCAAATTCCATGTTTTAGGCATTCGTGGATTTCCACATCAAAGGTTAACTTCTTATTTAAATGATAGATATCAACAGGTAGAAATATCCTATACTAAAAATAAAATACTTCAGCGTTCTTTCACAAACAAAGCCTCTTACTTGCAAAGTACCCAAAGGTTCAAGTCTCGGTCCTATACTCTTTATATTGTATGTGAACGACATGTCATCCTCCACATCAAATTGCAAAATGGTTCTTTTTGCTGATGACTCTAATTGACTATGTAAACACGCCAACGCTCCAAACGTTTTGTCTAACCTTTCGACTTGGTTCCACGCAAAATCGTCTCATTGTAAACACTGACAAAACAGTGTCTATGTCATTTCACAATAGTAATACAAAATCTTTACCCCAGGTTTCTCTTTCTTTAAACGGAACACAATTAAAAACTGTTACGAATACAAAATTCTTAGGTATTCATATTCAAGACAACCTCAAATGGAATTGTCACGTTGACAATCTTAATTTCCAATTTAGCATATTGTGTTACGCATTCCGAATCTTAGTTAACGCAGTTAGTCCACGTATTTCCCGTTGCGTTTATTTTGCANTATTTTGCAAACGTTTACTCCCATTTACGTTACGGCATTACCTTCTGGGGTAATTCCGGTCAGAGTATTCAAACTTTCAGAATTCAGAAGAGGATAGTTCGGATAATTTGTAAATCTCTGTCCGAAACTCTTGTAAACCTTTATTCAAGGAATTAAATATCTTATCACTTCTCTGCATTTATATTTATGAAACGGTCGTGTTTGTTAAGACCGAATTACTGAAGTGCCACGCTTGCTTTATACGAAATAGTCTCATTCACCAACACAATAGTCGGAATAATAATCATATTCATCGCCCTAGAGTGTCAACCACTCTTTGCCAAAAACGACCTTATCATTCGGGAATCGTTCTATATAATTCCCTGCCCAAGAATATAAAAGATATTATGAAATTGAATCTCTTCAAATCCGCGATTAAAAACTACCTCCTCCACCAGTGCTTTTACACAGTAAAATAATTTATTGATTTTAATAAAAGTTAAATCCATGTTGTACTTTATCACGCCATATCTGCAGTTGTTTTTCAATAACTTATAACAATTTCAAAAACTATTTTCTTGCATGATTGTGGTCTTATGGCTCATATTAATTTAGTTTTATTTGTACTCATCTTGCACAGTTGTGTACATTAATTCTGTAGCCCCATCCTGGCCCGGTTTTTTGTCCGTTTTTTCTTCGGGTAGAGGTGGATTTCTTTTACACATTCTCTAGGGTTTGCTTAGAGACGTGTTTATTGTAACAATAAGTCGTGAATTTAGTGTTTTTTCAACACCTATGATTTTTAAACACTATACTTAGAATAATCTATAGTTCGATAATAATATGTGTTTGTACATTTACAAACATTTTTGCGTTAAATTACAAACATATTGATATTCTATTAATATTATAACTTGCAGCTAACTTTTTATCTCATCTAGGAACTTTTGCTGAAATTTTTGAATCTGCCTCTGCTTTAGGGTCTTTGGTTGGAATTGATGGGATGGTCCCTTGCTTGCGTCCGGAGAGTAAATTAGTTTATTGTCCTCCACGTGGTCATACGCAGTTTGTACTGTTTTTTGACAATAAATTTATTTAATTATCTAATTATTTCTTTAGCCTTTTGCCGTGTTTACATTGTGTTTAATTAAATTAGATTGCATAAGTTATGAGTCACAAAATATACATAGTAGTACATTAATTTACAAAATGTAATTGTAAAACACAATATAATAAATAATGTACTGTCCATAGAGTGTTTACTAGCAATTAAACAACAAGTTGTTAAATGATACTAAATCGTTAAACTGAAAAATGTTTTACAAAAGTATGTGTTCTAAAACGTAAAACTTAAATGTTAAAAAAAATTCGTATTCTTGTTCATTTCGACGCACATTTTACCTGTTTAAACATATACGCATTCATGGATATTCTAAGAGATTATATAGTATTCACCAGAATTCATAGATTCATTCAAAGAGATCAGTATATTTTTCGTCAGCTGATTGAGTTAGAACATACAACCTCTCAACAGGGTATCGGTCAAAGTTTATAGAAATGCTGACGTCACGTTGCATTCGGTTGCCTTACCAAGTCTCGAAAATGCTGTGTACATAAATGACACGGGGATACCTAAACGATAGCACAACCGTGAGACCGGCGTGTCAAATCTATTACCTAATTCATCGAATGCGTGTACAGAATAGCACTCCAGGTGTCATCTTAGTTGAATTCAATCAGCGCCTTCCACCCTCCACAGGAGCTACTGGTCGAATGGCCAAGCCCCAGCGCACCCCGTACCCAACCTCGGTCTAAGTATCCGAGCAAAGGATCGGAGGCTAGGTATTGTCACGAGGTGGTACAGATCCATACCTGGTCTCGGGTGTCACTTAGCACCTTTAACCATATAGGTGGGGTAGGGGTGACCAAGCCCTCAGTCAGGTGCCCCTTCACTCGACTGGTGCCCCTTAATTGGGTTGGCCTCTGCCGGGTAGTGGTTCCCCACCCGTGGTCACGGGTAGAAAGCTTAGGCTTCCGTTCGGTGAGCAGGATTGCTGCTCGCTACTGTAGGTGCATATAGCAGTAAGGATGCTGCAGTTAGATGTGTCCCCGTCTACCAGTGCGTCTCTTGGCAGGTCATCTGGAAACCAATCTGTGAGGGTGGGAGGACCGCTGGGTCGGCAGTCTCCGAGTCCCCGCCTGAAGCCAATTCTGTGTGGGTAGGTGACCCGGAACGCAAATAGCACCAACGTAGCTAAGGTATCTGGGCCGTGGGATGTACTATAAGGGTGCTCTCGGGCTCACGTATCGGCCCCGAGATGTCACTATAGACCTCAGGCGTGAGAATGCCACTGGAGCTATCGACCGCGTACAGCTGTGCATTCCTGTGTATCGACTTGTAGAAATCGATCATCTAATCTGACAAAGTTTGATAAATACCGCTCAAACTTCGATCATAATGATCCAACATGTTCGCAAACTCTCGGCCAAAAATACCACTGCTCCAACGCTGAATAATAATCTGAATCTCTCAGTAGTAATAGTTGTTGTAGTCTCTTCCCTAGTACTAATCAGTCGTGCCTCTTAATAGCTTCATCCCCACACCTACTTTGGGAGGGCAGCAAAACTCCGCCTACACGACACGCTATATTTGTATTAACCACGAGTATGTTCGACGTGACCGACCCCGATTGTTTGTTGATCTTTGACGTTCGGCATTAATCGACCAATCCCTGACCACTCTTTAGTCATGTGACATCTTGTCTCGTCCAGTGTCATTGTTCTGTGGCAGCGTCTGTTAACTCTAAAATTTAGGTCACCACCCACATAAAGTTCCTCTACGGTTCCTCCTTAGGGATCATCGATTCTTGACAAGCACCCCCGCTATTTTACTACTGCCAGCTCCCTACCTAAACACTGGCTAGAATGC
>NNCF01126418.1:1226559-1259959 GCA_002313205.1 Laupala kohalensis | reverse complement strand
CAAGATAGTCCATATGGGTATGGACGCCAATGCCAAATCCCATCTATGGCATAGCGGAGTTGAGGATTCCAGAGGGGGTGAATTGGAAGAACTTATCACTAGACACAACCTACAAGTCGCCAATGTAGCGTCATGTCTGACCACGTTTTTTAGCCCGCTGGGCGAGTCGAACATTGACGTCTCATTGGTAACCTCTGTGTGAGGACACGACAGTATTGTGGATTGGAGAATCGATGATTACTTCACCGGATCCGACCATCGGATCCTTAGATGGAAATGTCGATCGTTGGCCCGGGATGATCTCCACTCTTCAGGGGAAACCCTGGAAGACGAGCCACTTCATCGTTTCAAGTTGGGAAGAGCTGACTGGGAGAAGTACACCATCTCTCTGAGCAGGGAGCTGCGAGGAGTTGATGAGGCAGCCTCCTGTGATTCAGTCGCTCTTAGCTTGAACGATGCGATTCTGAAAGCGGCCAAGGAAGCAATTCCGTTCGGGCCGCCTAGGAGGAAAGTGGTGAGTTGGTGGAGGGACTGGTTGACGAAAGGCAGAATACGTCTACGTAAAGCAAGACGAACCTTACAAGCCGCTAAGCGGAGGGGTTTACCAACGGAGGACCTTGAGGAAAATTTCCGAGAGGCCCGAAGAAGGTATAACTCTGACGTGAAGAAGGCTAAGAGGAAGTCGTGGGAGGAGTACGTAGAGAGTATGTCGAGTCTCGACTGCTGGGGAACACCCTACAAGATCGCAGCTGAAAAGGTGCGCATCCCATTCGCTATGAGATCTTTGCGGATGGTATGTGATGACGAGCAATCGTCATTACATACTGTAGGGTATCAGCGGACCGCGACTCTGCTGCTCGATACGTTACTTCCAAGCGACGACCTCGCCTCTGAAGACTACTCCCATCTTGTCGTCAGAGAGGGTTTGCTCGAGCAATACGTTAGTGATGATGTAATCAGCTTCTCCTTGGATGAGGTTCGAGATTCTGTGGCCAAGTTAAATCTCAAAAAGGCCCCGGGAAATGATCGAATTTCACCGTCCATGATAAAGAATGCAGCCGTGCTTCTTGTCGGTCCAATCACTAGACTTTTCAATCGTTGCCTCGATGAAGGTGTTTTCCCGCAAATCTGGAAGAGAGCGATCGTGTCATTGCTGACTAAGAACTGCAGCAAGCCGGAGGATGATCCGAAGGCATATAGACCGATCTGCCTCCTCCCAGTGGTGGGTAAGCTACTGGAGTGGTTAATGGTTGATAAGTTGAAGAGGTGTATCGAGGAGGGCTGTGGGTTTTCTGACACCCAGTATGGTTTCAGGGCTAGGCGTTCCACCGAAGATGCCGTACAAAGGTTGGTTCAACTAACATCTCAGAACCAACATAAACATGTTGTCGTGATCTTTGTCGATATATCGGGAGCTTTTGACAACGCATGGTGGCCCATCATGCTTGTCAGACTAAGGGAAGTGGGTTGCCCACTGAACTTATATGGCTTGTATGAGAGTTATTTCTGTGATCGTGAGGCTGGGGTGTCTCACGGAGGAGTCCTGTTTTCAAAGATACTGACCAAAGGCTGTCCTCAGGGATCTAATTCAGGTCCGGTGATGTGGAACCTCGTGATGGATCCGCTCCTTCGGGAGTTGACATTGCGGGGATTCGAGCACGTCGCTTATGCCGATGATCTGGCATTGGTTATTGGGGGCAATAGTCGGAGGGAAGTGGAGGAAGCAGGGGAATCTTCACTAGCCGTCGTTTCTGATTGGTGCCGCAGGAACAAGCTACTTGTTTCTGAGAGTAAAACATCGCTCATGGTCATGAGGGGATCACATGCAAATCGCCCTCCGCTGATCAGGCTAAATAATAGATCGATTGGTGTGGTGAAATCGCAGAAATACCTAGGAGTCACCTTGGACTGTAAGTTGAACTTTCTCGAGCATGTAGAGACTGTCACAGCTAAGGCCAAAAACGTTTTCTACAAGCTCGTGAGACTATCGACGAAGAAGCGACTCATAAGCCGCAGGGCCCTTATGACAATCTATAAGGGTGCATTCCTGCCTATAATTCTGTACTGTGCATCAGTGTGGGCGCATCGAGCTCGTTTGACTATGTGTGGCAGAGCGCTTAAAAGTGCGCAAAGAGCACCCCTAATAGCTATTTCGGGAGCATATAGAACAGCTCCCACTGTCAGGCTCCAAGTCCTGACAGGTTTACTGCCCCTTGACCTTGAAGTCATCAAGGCAGGGGCAAGATATTTTGCTAGAAAGGGGCTGCCATACGTGTTGGACGATGTCTCGTACAGCCCGGGACATGCAACAACGGTGTCAGATAAGGCCTACATTACTAAAGAGGTTCTCAGGATCTGGCAAGCCCGATGGCAGGCGGAGGTTGGCGAAGACCAATATAGAGAAATTTTCCCGGAAGTTGTTTTCTCCGGCAAAACGAAGTTCTCTCCGTCCCGTGAACTGGTCCATCTACTTTGTGGACACGGACCGTTCCGGGGCAAACTGTACGACCTTGGTCTAGCTGTCTCTCCGTTCTGCGAGTGTGGCGAACCAGATACAGCAGAGCACGCACTCTATGCTTGCGAAAGGCATTCGTGGGCTAGAGAAGAACTCGAGGAAATTTACGGAGTTGTTTTAGAGCCAAAGGTTGTTTCCGCGGCTCTAGGAAATGAAGATGCCCTGAGACTGCTGGAAGTTTATGCCGGCAGAGTCATTCGGGATCGTAGACTGATTTAAGTTCTGAACCGTAGGGGGTTTTCCGGGCGACCGGAATTCCTAGTGGCTTTGCGATTGTGTCTTTATCGCTGTGTGTAGGCCTTCTGTCGGATCCCAGAGATCGAGAAGAGCTGAATGGAGTGTGTCACCCCCGAAAGTTCAGGATGGAGATTGGTCGCGGTGGGTGAGGATTTCATCCTCACCTTCCACGGTCGCGATGTCTCGCTGGCGACGACTGGTAGTAGGTTGGTCCCAACCTCTGCTGTGGAGGGCATTCGCGAGATCTGCTCCAAGAGCAGTGACTACGAGTCGGGGAGAGCACTTGTGCTCGACCTGATTAGTGGCGCTGCTTGCTCTGAGGAGGAGGAGTCTAGTTCTGAGGGAGCTCAGACTGACTCTGAATCCAAAGTGAAGGATGCGGGTCGCCGGGTGCGTTTTTCTCCGGAGGTTACGGTGATCCTTCCATGTACTTGTTCACCGGAGTACACCCAGGGAGGAGTTTCTTCTGGGGAGGAGGAGTTCTCCGAGTCCAACTCGGAGTTCGATGATGACTCCGCACTAACGTTCGTTGATGGGAAGTCGACGGCCAACGCCTGGGTCCTTGATCTGGACACAGGTTACGTGGCCGAGAACCTACCGGAGAGCGTTGGTGACCAGGAACAGCCCCGTTCCTCGCGTATACGTGGAATTTGCCATTCTCTCTTTGGAGGCATTTCATCTCGCCTCCAAGCCATGTGCGGGGGCATAACATTCTGCCTCTGCTGGTGTTGCGGTCTGTGCTTCTCACCGCCTTCGGGAGTGATCGAAGAAGATGTCGGGGACTGGACAGAAGAGGCCTGTTCAACCAACACGACACCTTTGGATATGACTCCGGAGGGGGTGTACTCTGGCCTTCGCGTTTCTCACATCTTAGCAAGGCTGGAGGAAACCCCCATGCTGGAAGCTGCACTCCAATTCCTCGTGCAGGTTCTGGCGCCCGGAGGGAACAGGCTATTGTTCCGGTTCCCGAAAGAAATCTTAGCGATGCAGCTGATGGCGGCCGGCGTTCCAACAGATCCGGTCGTGCTGCATCGCTACGTAAAAGAGATCTTCCGAAGGAGGGAAGTGGAGTTCAACCTCCAGAGCGTGGCCGCACACTACAAGAGAGTCTTGGGAGTTCTGCGTAGCGTGCCTGGGAACCCTTTGGAAATGGTGGTTGTCCGGGGGTAAGCTTTGCTTTACCTCAACTTCCATCAACGGACATCCAGTAATTCCTCAGGTTAAAGAGGATAAAGATCTGGCTTGAGAACGGACTTCGCTTATGATCAATGAACATCTGTTGTGTATATAATACTGTATATAGTTATAAGTATAAGTCTACTCAATCCTAGAACTCTGTCTTTATATAAAAACTCTACAAAAATTCTGTCTGTCTGTCTTGTAAAATTGTAAATATGTCTTTCTGTCTCAAATTGAAAAAAACACATTCTGTCTGTCTACATTATCTGTCTGTATACATTTGTCTATCTGTCTATTTATAAGTATTTATTGTCATTGGCTTTGGTCTCCGCTAGTGGTGGGTCACCATGCCTCCACGTGGCGGGGACGGTAACTCCTTCATTTGCTGCGGCTTGCCGCAGTAAATGGAGGAGGCTAAATGGTGAAGGTAGTAGAAGTAGTCTTTGTAATTTTGATTTTGGATTTTGGATTTATATATTTTTTTTAGAGAGGTGAATGAGTGATATTAGTAAGTTATAAGTATGTTTGTAAGTGTGTGAATGTTTTGCAAGGACTTCCCGCAATATGTGTACCACATGGGAGCGGGAAGTCCTGTTTAATTGTACATATGTATGATTGAAACCTCGACGTAAGTAAAAATAAATGAAAAAAAAAAAAAAAAAAAAGCTCGATGCATCTCGTACGCTTCCTCGGAACCAACTAACTTAGAACAATTGGCTTCACCACCCACATCGCCCGCTGGTCAACAATGGGTGGACTCAATCGCATGTGCTATCGTCTTCTTCTGTTTGTATCTTCATTGTTGCCACCACATAATGTGCTGGTGAGGCCGCCACAACCTTTTAAATAATACGAATCCACAAACTCATTTCAATGAGAATCCTGAAGTCTCATGTGTATATTTTTTGAGGTCCCTAGGAATTCCTCAATTAATTGTCCCACTTTTCAGGACAATTTGGCTCCCAACATTCAAGACCAGCGTCATTTAAACCCAGGGTCTTGGCTAATAAACTTGTTTAATTAACATCATCACAATATGAACCTCTATTTTTTCATTGGGTCTTGTGAAAGAAGAAATAACTTACGAGGAAATTACTTGAATCAAAAACTGATGCAAAATCTTGATGGATCGGATGTCGTGACGCCACCTCAGATATGTATGCACATCCAAGCATATTAGAACTGGGTCAGGCGTACTGGTAAACGAGACTGGGTTACGAGGTCATGATGGCAGAGCTATAAATCATATATATATATATATATAGAGAGAGAGAGAGAGAGAGAGAGAGAGGAGAGAGAGTAGTAGAGAAGGAGGGTAGAAGCACCGAGTGAGTGGACAGGTAGTACTTTGCTGTGGAGGATGCTACGATATGCGTCGCCCCAGAGAGCTGCCTCCACCTCTCGCCTCCTAGCTGGCCCTCGAACCAGGGACCACCAGCCTCTCCGCTTTGACCCGAGCAGCTGAGTTGCACTCTGCCGAGCTACGACAGCGCTACGATCATGACCTTGGCAACACCTCTCTCTGTGCTTGAACTCCGTCACCTACTTATGTGAGTATTAAAACTGTTCTTACAGACTATGAGTTTCTTTGGAATCAAACCCTCGACCCTAACCCCTCTCCCCGTCATCAGTCTCCTCCTTGCACCATTCCCCTTCCCCTTCACCCCTTTGCCCTGTCCAAACTCGCAGCTCGGATCGGCCAACCAAGCGAGTTGCGAGCGAGGCTCACGACGCGGATACGAAATAAAGAATTTTTAAAGCTTTCTGGCGGTGTTAGGTATTACAGGGTTGTGTAAAAATGTGGGTAGCAGCTCCTTTCAACTCGATAACTTGACAATGGATTCATATTTCAACAAGAAAATTGAGATACGATCTAGTTACGCTTTGAAATACAGACGGATTTCTCAAGAGATCATTACATCAACATTTACTACCAGTATGACATTCCTGGTATCTAGAAATATAAAACATCATGTAACAAAAAAAGCATTTTCTTCAAAAGTGAAATTTCCTCTCGAAACGGTGAACTTTAAGAATCCATGTCCTTCTTTGTATTCCTTTGGGTACTGCTATGAAGAGTTTTTCTGGGTTTTCAAAACTCATACTTCGACATCCCGGCACCAAGCAATATTGATAAGCCCCTTTTATTAATAAGACGTATTATAATTTACACAGTCCTTAAATAATATCGTAAACATACAGCAAGTTAACGTGGGTTAAAATATTAAGAATTATGAATTCAATGATAATTCTATGATAAACTCAAAATCGGAAAGCGTCCTCCGAGTCATGACACACTATGCAATGACCATGTGATCTTCCCTCGATACGACGTGCACTGTGACGTCACGAGTTTATGGCGCAATTTCTAGTACCTTTAAAATGACGTGGATTTGTAAAAGATTATAACTCTGAAAAATCGTTTTTGAGAAACCAAATAAACTTTTCAATGGTTTCGAATAACGTAAGTGATTTCTGCAAAAATGGAAAAAGACCTCTATTTGATTACAAAATTAACACGATTACTCAGCTAGTATAAAAGATTCTGTCACGTATTTGAATCTTCTTCCTGCACCACGATGAAAGTACTGTCAAGATTGTGGAACTCACTTGTTAACCGTGGCGAGCACCATAGCGTCAGCCCCGAGGGAGCCACGTGATGCCGCCACCACTTTCCACTCACGTAGCAGGTCTACTGGATTGCTGCGGCTCGACGCCTCGATGTGGGCGAGATACGAATTTTCCTCGTCGGCCTCCGTCCTCACTTTGGCGGCAGTGGCGGGAATGGTGGCGGCAGTGGTGGCAGCGGCAGGGACGGAGACGGCTGCCGGGGACGGCGGCGATTGGACTGCGAGATGGCCCTCAGCCGCTCGCAGCATGCAGGAGCTCTGGTGAGATAAACAACGAAATGTTTTAGCTTTCATTTCCCTCTGTGAGTAAAAATAAATAATTGATTCATTTCAACAAATAGGTGTACGTTCGTTACGCTCGGTATCAAAATAAGAATACAGAAATATGCTCAAGAAAACAAAAGAAAGATAATCGCAAGCACAACTATGCGAAAATTAAGGATCAAGCGCTACCCTACTCATGAATATTCGAGTATTTTGCATTGCAATTTTGACAATAGGGAAAACGGTCATTGCAGTAAATGCAGATGCACCCTCAACACTAAGCTACACATTTGGAACTCTTCAATGAACTGATACCGAATTGAAGGAGTTTGGCATTGCGACGACGATAGAATTCAATAAATATCGAGCACAGCAAATACATAGTGCCATTGTGAGGTCCAATCAACTCAGAATGAAAGGAGCAAGAGGAATACCTAGCATTCTCGCTAGGTACCACAAGGATAACAATATTGAGGACGAATTTCTATAGAAACTGCTTGTGACATATGCAATAGTTCATAAAAGGAACTTAACCCTGAAGATCTATGGATACAGCATTAAATCATCAGAACTGGTTGGGTGCTACATTCTTGCAGATTAACAATACCTGGATAGACTATGATATGGCAGAGATTTTCTACCAATCATTAGTCAAAAAATATATGTAACTAACAAAAACAGCCAGTATATGATTTTTCTAGTAGTGACCCCGCGATTTTGTTCACGTGAATTTGTAATATGTTTGTAACTTCAATCTCTCTCCATTCCCATTGATTCTAGTGAAAATGCGATCACTCAGTGTTGGAAGTTTTAATAGTATTAGTGTGTATCCCGCTTCTAAGGGTGTCGTGCTCCTCATGTGGCCTGAAGGGTACATAGCATCATTGGAAATACGATTATTCATCTCTGAACACACAAAACCCATGCACCAAATCTTAATATCGATCTTTTTACTTTTTTACGTCTCGTCCTTCACACCCCCAAGAATACAGCATCCCTATTTGATCTCAACTTGAACGTAAGGGCATTGGTAGTTTTAAAATCTCATCAATCCTAAAACTATGGATCCGATACAATTTTCATTTTTGTATATTTCAAAATTAACCTCCAGCGTCCACCCAAGGGTGCTAGTGATGTCTTAAGTCCAAAAGGACTAAATGTAATCTTGTACGATATCCGGATTTCATATCAATTCAATGACGCCGAAAATTATTGACTCGTATCTGATTTCTGTCATATTCCAATTTTTTTCCTATCCCCTTCCGTAGGGGTGCTGGGTTTTATACGGGCCGATTGTGGAGTTTGACGTCTTCGAGAATGTCACTACTAATTTCAGCGATACATAACCTATATCGACCGGGGTCGCTAGGAAACCTTCCTCATTGACATTACCAGACCAAACACAATACGGCAACAAAAGAAATAGTATAATGTGCATGGGATTATTTCGCCAACTGGTGTGATGCCTAACACTATGAATAAAGCACAATGAAGCTCAAGCTTGAAGACGAGTGTCTGTACATAATACCGAAGCCGTAATCCTCGATACGTGCAGAGTCGACAAGAACCATCTAAATATTTTTAAAAAGTACACTATACTCTCGGCCGACTTACCCAGGTGTGAACTGCGTATTTACTAGTCAGGCATACTATACTCAAAACAAATAATAATAATAATAATCCTGCTATGAATACGAACACGGAATTAACCCCTGCTCCTTGTGCTTTGCCTCTATCTGGGGCAACCACTAAAGCAGGGAAACCTCGGCAACGCCTCGCATGGACGGAAGAAATGAATACCAACGTGATGCGCTGCTACTTCAAAGCTACACAACTAGATACTATGACAATAGGTTACAGAGAGAAATTTCTTGAGCTGTTCTTACAAATTTATCCAGAGCTAAGCGATCTGGTCAGTGCTCAGCAACTAGCGGACCAGAGGAGAGTAATTTATATTAACAAAAGGATGACAGGATTGCAAATTGGCAAAATTAAAGACGAAGTAGGCAGTGAGCTGTCTGATTGTGGAGCGCAAATAAGAGTAAATGAAGTAAATGTATCCTTATCCCATTCAGGGAGCACAATTAACAGCCAGCCGATAAACAGTGAGCCCGGTAAACACTTCAAGTGCCCAAGGAGGTATTACAGGCACCCAGAACAAGAGGCAGAATGAAATGAACAGGACCCTATGATAGCGCATCTAAGGGATGCATTAGAGACAGCCATAGCTGAATACGTCGTGCACATGGAGCCCGCATCCAGACCTTATGTACCAAAGCAGAGTAACTCCAAGAAGTTAGCTAAGACCACAGGAATAATGAATGAGAAGATTCTCCCTGCCTATATCAATCAGGCTAAAGATTTTACTGACCTTCACAGCTTAATATACTGCTCTGAAGAGACAATTGTCCGACATATAAGTGGAAAAATAGCTGATAAATCGCAGAGAAATTGGAGGCCTAGAACCTCGCCCGCGTGGGAACTCCGCTTAGAGAGGGCGATTGCTTCGTTAAGAGCTGATATAGGAAGGCTGCATCAGTATCTTGCTGGTAGAAGATCTAGAGGGCTTGGACGATATTTGGACCGGATAAAAAAGGAAAGAACAAAGCATACAGACAGAGATCCCGAGAACAAATCATACAAGGAAATTCTTGACACGCTGAAGCGAAACCTTTCTGCCAAGTCAAGGTGGCTTAGGAGATATCGGGAGTCATATCAAAGGAGAACGCAAAATAACTTATTTCGCTCGAGCCAGAAAAATTAGTACAGGGGTTTTAGAACAGCCCGAAATGAGCAGCTCGCCAACGAATCCTCTCCCCCGGAAAAGGAGAGTATGGAGACGTTTTGGGGAGGCATATGGTCGGACCCAGTGGAACACAATGGGGAAGCTTTGTGGATCAAGAAAGAGACTGCACGACTGCTACAGGTGCCTGAAATGTCGTCAGTGACAATTACTAAGGAAGTGATCACAGAAGCTGTAAAGAAAACGCTCAATTGGAAAGCTACTGGCCCAGACTACATCCACAACTTTTGGCTTAAGAAACGCACCTGTACCCACGAGAAAATGGCATTCTTCTTTAATATGTTCCTCCAAAACCCCGATACTGTACCGAGCTTTCTCACACAGGGGGTTACATACCTGCTCCCTAAGGGAGGTCAAACTGATAACTCTGCTAATTATAGGCCTATCACCTGCCTATGTACAATGTATAAAGTGTTGACCTCTTGTTTGGCTACAGCGATTTACGACCATTTGGCCGAGTATGATGTGCTGGCAGAGGAACAGAAGAGATGCATCAAGGGGTAGCAAGGCTGTAAGGAACAGCTGATAATTGACTCGGTGGTATTAGAACAAGCAATTATCAAGGGCAGAAATATACATACAGCCTTCATCGATTACAAGAAGGCTTTTGATTCAGTGCCTGACTCCTGGCTAATGCAGGTCCTGGAAATCTACAAAATAGACCAGCATATCGTAAGACACTTACGTTTTCTCGTTTTTTCGTGTCCTCGTGGAAAACAGTACTCCAAGTTAATTCTAGTGGAGCCAGCATTTTCCAAGGGGACAGCCTTAGTCCCCTGTGGTTTTCTATGGCTCTTAACCCATTATCAACGTTATTAGACTCAACAGGATATGGATTCAAGATCAAATGCGGTAACCTAATGAAGTATTTGCACAGTCACCTGATGTACATCGATCAAGGTCTATGCTTCAACAGATCGTCAATTGCAGCAACTCCTCCGAACAATGGAAATCTTCACCAATGATATTAAAATGACTTTTGGGCTTGATAAATGTAGAACTCAAAAAATTGAAAAAGGTAAAACGCTAGTATCTGGGTTTGAAATGGGGGAGGTGCCTATATGGAGGGGATGAATGAAACGGATACCTACAAATACCTATGACTTCTGCAAGCAAATCGTATTTGTCATAAAGAAATCAAGGCGGAAATTACTACAAAGTACTATAAAAGAATACCCGGAATCCTGAAGTCAAAGCTGAATGGGAAGAATACATTTCAAGCGATCAATAACTATGGTGTGCCAGCCCTTACATTTACATTTGGCACTGTTAAATGGATCACAATGGACCTTGACGCAATATCAGGCAAAACAAGGGTTTTATCTTAACTAAATATCGGGCACACCACCCCAAGGCTGCCATTGAGAGAATATGCATACCCAGAAGTGCCGGAGAACGTGGGCATGTGGACATACGCAGGTTACATATGAGACAAATAGCTAACCTGAGAGATTATTTCTTCACAAAGTCGACATCACTTCATGAAGCTGTTCGCCTGGCGGACGACGCGTATAGTCCTCTCAATTTGCGCAACAAAGATGATATTTGCATTTCATCGCAGCAAGAACACCTGAACCAGCTAGTGACCAGATGGTCAAGCAAGGCGCTCCATGGCCGGCATCCTGCTGAACTCAACCACGACTTTGTCGAAGCGTCGAACAAGTGACTGACAAATGCGTATCTGTTTGTGGAAACTGAGGGTTTCATGCTAGCGATCCAAGACCATGCCGTCGCAACTAACAACTACAGGAGGGCTATACTGAAGGAGCAAAATGTTGAAGACATCTGCAGGAAGTGAAAAGACCACAGAGAGACGATTTAGCACATAACATCTGGCTGTAGGATGCTGGCGCCAACGAGCTACCTTAACCGTATTGATCAAGTAGCCAAAATTGTGCACCAAGCCATCGGCCAAAGGTACCAACTGCATGAGGACCAAACACCCTACTATAGATACGAGCCTGCTGCGGTTATCGAAAACGCCACTCATCAACTATATTGGAACAGAACCGTAACCAATACCTGACAAACCAATACCCTGCAACAGGCCGGATATTATTCTGATTGACCGCTCCTCATCTACCACATATCTTATACACGTGGCCATCCTGAGCTCCCACAACCTGCAGACAACCTGGAACGACAAAATCAAGAAATATGTAGCTCTTGCGGAGGAAATAAAAACAATGTGGCGTCAAAGAGAAGTATATATAGTACCGATCGTCATCTCGGGAACTGGATTAATCCCTAAGAAGCTCAAAAGCAGCCTGGAGAAGATAGGTCTATCACCTTTCCTGTACAACAAGCTGCAAAAATCCGTCATCCTTAGTATCTGTAGCCTGACCAGAGCATTTCTTTTGTTACAATAGTGTTTGAGTTGACTTGTCTTTTAGAATCGTCCACTCAAAGAAATCCAGCAAATGTTGCTGCGAATTACACAGATAATAATAATAATAAATAAAAATTTTACCCTAATAACTCCATGTGGCAAAACTGAAGCCATCTGGCATAATTTTGAGTCTGACTACAACATATAATGTGTAAAATCATTCCTGTACAAAATTTCGAGGGGCTTATCAATTACTGCGCAGACGATCTAAGAATCATACCAACATTTACCTTGCATTGAATTCACTCTGGGGGCCGGCGAATGGAAATGGGTATATGATGCTTCATTTGGTTTTGGTTGGGGAATACTAGGTGCCAGATGCCCAAACTGCCGCACCTCTCCTGAAGCGGTGGTTATAAATGACGGTTAATGATTATGAGAGAATGTTGTGGTGGAATGATAGGCAGGGGAAACGGGAGAACGACTAGAAAACCTGCCGCGAACCCCGCTCCGTCCACCACCTCGGATTCTACTTAGATCAGACCGAGTATGAACTGGTGTCCCCAGAGGTAGAAAGCGAGTGCGTTAGGCACTACTCCACGTGTCGTCCACAGTCCGATTCTTACATAACACCTTGAATAACCTGTTCCCTATATTTATTTACATTTTAACCTTGGGGTGAAAATACCTGCGTACACGTTTTTAGAAAATAAAAATATGTTCGCGAATACATTGCCCCTAGCAACATTACATAATTACATTTACCGCATGACAATTCCTTGGCTTAAAGACTACTTGCTTATTAGAGCTCCTTTACTTCAAGTTTTTCAGAGTTGTCAGAGGGAGGAGAATTTAAATTACATTCCAGCACATACTCAATCTCATGGTGTTTATCCAAGTGAGTTGGAGTTAGATACTACAAATAGCTTTCACTGCATTAGCAAGGTTAAGATAAATAATGAAAAGAAAACGAATAAGAATGCGATTCGAGAGATTAAGCTGTAGAAGAATTTCCTTTTTGATTGTAACATGGGTTTTGCATCATAGGAACAATCATTTGTACACCGCTATTCACAAATTAAACATCTCAATTGTATCGAGGTTCTTCAAAATGTGTATTTTGAGTATCTCCCGAGCTGTGCTACATATCAAACCAATATTTAGGAAAATATTCTTAAATTGATTGGAGGAATAAGGCAATCCTCATTTAATTAGAAAAGAAAACCCATTTCAAATTAGTGACGTACGAGAAATTACAAAAACTTTTTCTGATATCATTTCATCAAGAGTATGTCCCACATTAATCTCGGAAACACACTGACAGATTTCAGTCTTCAGAATATAGTGTTAAATATATGCAAAATCACTCGGTCCAAATATCTCCGTGTAAATTCATGGTCTCTTCGTCAAGATAAACTCAAACATGTGCATTACGGTAACCCACCTATTGT
Source organism: Laupala kohalensis (assembly GCA_002313205.1). Classification (NCBI taxonomy): domain Eukaryota; kingdom Metazoa; phylum Arthropoda; class Insecta; order Orthoptera; family Trigonidiidae; genus Laupala; species Laupala kohalensis. The sequence goes on along the minus strand of NNCF01126418.1, from coordinate 1,246,551 downwards.
CAATAAGTTGAAAATGGCTCCTAATTTCGTTGCGGAACTTCCGTTAGGTCTATTACGCTTCATTCAGCAGATACAGTTCCAGTTGTAAACAGTATTGTGTCACGTTAAGAATTACTATCGTGTGAAGCAGCTCTAATTAATGAAACACACTTATTTTCATCTACTTTATGACGAAATGACATTGTTGTAACGCAGAATAGATAGTTTACATAATGAGTGGAGTAAAAATTTTCATTTCTCTCAGCTCATAGTATTTACTTTTTTCCCCTTCTTCCCGTGCACAATTTTTGAAAATTTAGATGTGTCAATACTCTGGAGATTTGAAATACTAGATATTATCATACAACAGAAGAGATAATCATAACTTGGCAAAAATTACATTAATACAAATTGATACACTTCTTAGTGAAATTAAATCACTGGCAAAAAAGATAAATCTTAAAATAATTGGCAGTGTTTTCAGAATTTCTTTGAATCCTTGAAAAAATAAACAAACAGAAAAAACTTTTATCTAAGTTACGTAAACGGAGCCATTATTCAGGAATGCTCTAATTCTTCGGAATCCAGGTGTCCTTCAACGTGAGTAGTAAATGTGGTGAAGAGAATACACTGAAATCCAGGTGTCCTTCAACGTGGTGAAGAGAATACACTGAAAAATGCGGTAGCATTTAATCAATGGTGCGTAATTGTCTTCCATTAGTACTTTTGACACATTTACGTAAAAGGATTTTCCTATTTTCTAGTCTTTAATTTTTGACAGCTCGCATGTTAGAATGTGGGCTTTGTAAACAAATACATTAGTTTTACATAAGAGTAACCAGTCCTGCCCGCCTTCGCACGGGAGATTTTATGATAGTTTACTCTTCGTCAACTAAGTGTAGATAGTTATAGCATTCTTACATACAAAAATGGTGATAGTGTTCAATAAACAAGTAAGGAATAGCAAATACTAAAAAAAACATTTCACCCTAATCACATCCATAAATTTGAAATTTAGAAAAATTCTTTCTCATTTAGCTTCTAAAACACAAAAATAATATCCAGTCAAAATTTTAAGTTACTTTCCTTATTTATATTTTTCTTTGCGTCGATGAATGACTTAAGTCACGACAAAAAACATATTTTCAACACTTTTTACCCATTTAAATGTCACATATCGAAAATCTCAGAAATTAATGTTTAGATATTTCATTTAATAATATTTGTTTATAAAAGCCGAAAACTTGTCTCAATTAGTTCGCGAGATATATCGAAAGTAATCAATATGACGTTAGCGGAGAACAAAAATATCTGAAAATATTTCTTCCACTTTGCACGTATTAAAAATGAAACATATGAAGTCTCAGAAACCTGTTTTTAGATATTTTAATTACCTACAAACATTTACACGAAAGATTTATAAACAAAGAGCCGCGAGGGACCTAGAGTTCGTAAAATATAGTGAAAATAGCAAAAATTAGCAAAATCACTTTCCAACCTAATTTGTCGTTTTAGAATCAGAGTTCCTAAAATCATATCATCTGTAGTGAGTCTATACAATACAACTATAATGTCGAAGTTTCACAAGCTGTCTTTAGTTCGTGAGTTATAGTAAAATACGAAGAAAATCACTGTCTTCTAATAAGTCATTTAAACTGATTTCTTTCTTATTGAACGTCTCCAATTCAGAACAAATATTCCATCAACATTTCAATTATAAATCTATAGGATCTATAAAAGCTCTATCGAGTCGATGAGTGAGTGAGTCAGCCAGTCAGAACAACATACCAAATATATTTACTTCTTGTCATCCATTGAGATATCGAAAGATTTAGAATCCCTTCTCCTCCCATCACCCTCAACCTATTGTCAAAAAATTGGAATCATCATTGGCGAAATAAGTATTTTTGGGGTTGGTCTGAGAACTATAGAGCGTGGACATAGGAATCGATTTGAAATATTTAGTACGATCTTGTACGAAGAGGAAATATTTTTTAACTCTCGCAACTTTTCGATAGTTCTTTTCCTGGCCCAGGATTTTCTCCGTTTTTCCTTCGGGTAGAGGCGGATTTATTATATAGGTTCTCTAGGCTTTGTCTAGGGGCGTGTTTATTGTAACAATAAATCGTGAATTTAGTGTTTTTAAACACTATACTCAGAATAGTCTATAGTTCGATAATAACTTGTACATGTAAATTTACAAACATATTTGCGTTTAATTACAAACATATTAACATTATATATGTATTATAACTCGCAGGTAACTTTTTATCTTATCTAGGAACTTTTGCTGAATCTTTTGAATCCGCCTCTGCCTTAGGGCCCTTGATCGGAATTGATGGGATGGTCCCTTGCTTGCTTCCGGAGAGTAAATTAGTTTACTGTCCTCCACGTGGTCATACGCAGTTTGTACTGTTTTTTTGACAATAAATTTATTATTATAATAATCAGGTGTGTGGTATAATAAAAAAAATTAAATTCATCTAGTTAACGAAATGAAGAAGGCTACATAAATATACATAAAAACAATTATATAGAAAAATAAATAATACGAAAACAAAACACCAAAGCAGAAAATCAAAATAAATAATTATCAATTTTAGATAACCTGTCTATGTCCGTTTGTAAATTCGAAATATTCCTGGAAAAGTAGAAGAGTAACATTTCAAAAATTATGCATCCGACGTAATTTTGTTTAGATCTAATATTGGAAAATTATCTTAATCTATCGAATGAACTTCATCTAAATGTGTAATGATATAACATGAAAAAGAGTTTTTCAAGTCATAAATTCTTATACAATATTATAGCTTCGTAGACTTACAATTTTTTCCAGTGTAATCTCTAGGGAATAGTCAGACTACTTAAAAGTATAAGTGCTAATAGCAAGTGTTAAAAAATGTCAAGTTTCTAACACGAATTATAAATATAAATCGATGTTACCAATGTTAGGATTGAAGAGGATATTAAGTTGTAGTACCTTTAATATTTGAAAAACTTGTCATTTCCTTCACTTTGATTGTTATGCAATAAACTGCTTCCGTCCACAACCTCTTCATAAGGTGATTTGGCAAGTCATAAGGTTTTTAAACACAAACATTATTAAGTTAAGACAGAAACAAATCTTATCGAGATAGACGCAAGTGCCAGTGACAAGCAAAAGAAAGCCAAATATATTTCATTAATGATCTCTTTTTTACTAAGTCAATAGCAATGGAAGAACTTGGGAACATTCTTGGTTAAATTTTAATATACAGATAACATTAATACGTACCTATTGTATCCAACAAAAATTATGTGGTAAATATATGTACAAGTCCATGAATTTTAATTACTAAATAATTCTAAATAAAATTTTGGGATTTTTTTCTTGTTACTTCTACTATTAAGGCCATTTTGTCCCTTCTGCTTTTTTCAAAATATGGAATAACTGCAATTCATATATTGCTTTCCAAGGAATAGAAAAAAATAATAATATTGTCTCATACCGTCATTTTCATTCTGTATTTCTATTCAAAAATTCTTAAGTAAAACGCAAAAATTCTCAAACGTACAAAACACCATAAAATCTCGAGGAGGAGAGTCCAATTAAAACTGTGCGGTCCCCAGAAGCAGAAGGCGATTGCGTTAGGCACTACTCCACGTGTCGTCCACAGTCCGATTCTTACATAACACCTTGAATAACCCGTTCCCTATATTTATTTACATTTTAACCTTGGGGTGAAAATACCTGCGTACACGTTTTTAGAAAATAAAAATATGTTCGCGAATACATTGCCCCTAGCAACATTACATAATTACATTTACCGCATGACAATTCCTTGGCTTAAAGACTACTTGCTTATTAGAGCTCCTTTACTTCAAGTTTTTCAGAGTTGTCAGAGGGATGAGAAGAGTGTCAGCCAGTCAGAACAACATATCAAATAGACCCGAGTTGGCTCTCCACGCTTCACATCGACTGATCGATCTGTCAACATGTAAGGTACAACGTGCGCGCACCGCCTCCATTGCCCACCGCCTCCGTTACCCACCCTTATCTGGTCGAGAAGCGGCAATTTCCGGTCGCCATCTTGAAGCAGTCACTTCCGGTGATAAGAGCTCTTATCAGGTCGCCAAGCGGCATGAGTAAGAAGTAATAATTTCAGTTTTATCTCGTAAATCAAGATAGTAGTAAATGATCGATTCAAACTGGACGGCCATTGCTCCAAAACTGTACCCACCGTGATGCACACCTTTAACCTAACACTGCCTGATAACAGTTTTTTGACGGAAATATTTGATAAGTATCCATTTTCCTTTCCTTCTAAAATAAATATTTAAATTCATGTTGGTTAATAGTATCGCGGTACTTCAGTTTATAGTGGAATATTATTATTTTTATCCCTAATAAATATTATCACAGGGTCTAAATGATTTTCTTTCTTAACCAAGCCGCATTTGGTCACATGCTAACCTCTGAGCGTGTGATCTGTAAATACTTGCCTAATCCAGTTTCTTTGTCTCACTAATACCAAGACACAATTTGTAACGCAATGTTTATTATAATATAGAAGATTCTTGAAGAAGCATTCGTTTTTATCAAATGTCATTTTTTAAAATTGTAGACAGTTGCTACTATCAACAATCCCAGGTGTAGTAAATAATATAGCCACAAGCTTAAATACGTATGATTTGAGACTTTGCCCCGAGAGGTGCTCCGTCTCGTCGAAGAATTAAATCTAGTTCACTCTTAACCTCACTATATGCTTCACGCTTGTGCCATCCAACTCCGATAGCACATGAGTATTACGCTAACGTCGTTGGGAGCACGTGCGCTGTGATTGTTTTGTCCAACGTTTGCCGAGTTTGTCAAATGTTATACCTCCACAAGAATGGAGGAAAATTTTGATTACTATCTTGCTGCTAATGAAATCATATGTAAATCAGAGTATTAATCACCGTATATGTTGCGGGATCCTAATTAACAAGTTTTACAAACCATGAATCAATAAATAAAGATTATAGATGAAATGAACCAAGTGATGTACCTTTCCAAAAGGTTTAAAATAAAACTGGCGAGATGTTTTACATCAAAAAATTAGAATGTTCAGAACTAATGTTTAATTTCAATACTTGGTAATGTTTACTAATCAATTTTTGTGTAAATTTATCCATTACATATTTTGGGTATTAAACCCTCACAAATATAGAGCTATTTATTTGATTATGTGTAGTTAAAAAATCGAGATGTTGAGGGTAATCGAGACACTCTTCAAAAATATATGTGACAGTATAACAAGGAGCATGAAACTTAATTACATGAGAGATTTTTAACTTCTACCGATATTCACCTGATCAAGTCGTCTTCTCACTCATTCCTCCTGAAAATTTCAATTTGAAGTTTTTCGCAGGAGATTTACAGCTCATTTGGACGGACGTTAGAAGGTTTTCTAGTGGAACGATTCCATGCACATGAAGCACATTTCTATCAGGATACTGAGAAGGAAAATTTGAACGTGTAATCTGAGTTCTCAGAAGTACATCAGCACACTGTCCAGCGAGATATTTAGTTCTATAACGTGATGTCAGAAGATCCATCTCCATGGTTATGTCAATAGTTCGCGCGTGTTTCTTAAGAAAGGTAAAAATGTAAAAAACACAACGAAGACAAATTATGATTATTGAAATGCATACTCATTTTTTATCAAGTTTTTGGGTGATCATAAATCATTTCCGTGTAAAATAAAATGACATTTTTGAAATAAAATGACATTTTTGAAATAAAACGACATTTTTGAAATAAAATGACATTTTTTACATTCGTATTAAAATATAATAAGTTAGGTGTTACAATTTCTTGGGTGCAGTTTTATCCACCGTTTGTAAGAGATTTGTTTTTCAGCAATACAAAACTTATTATTCCATACTTTTTCGAATATACACTCGATTAATTTCTTCATCCAAACATGATTATTCGTTCAAAAATAGAATTGGCCATCACATTTTTTATTTAAATATGTTACTATTTAGAAGAAATTATTATAATTCGAAGCTATGTGAAATTTTAGTCCGACAACATTTTAATTAAAAATAATTTTATAATGGAAAATATAACACTGAATAGTCATCAATTCGAAAACCTTAAACAAATTTTAATAGAATTTCATATTGATTTAATTAAATAACCTAAATTTCATTCATGTGAGTGAAAAATGTTTGTATATTTTTCAATATTACTGAACACATAAAAGAGGAAGCTATTTCGAAAAACAATAACTAGAATTGTTGAACTGCTTCGTAGTGTCTCATCTTTAACTTTTTAATTGACACAAACACGCATGAAGTGGATATAGCTAACTTTCGGGGTCCAGAATTTAAAGTGACATCCCCATTATCTTCTAAGAATCATGCCCCTTTGGGTGGTCCCCCATCCTCCAACTGCAATGCAAGTTTAGTTTCTACTCCCCTACGCGTTCTATGCTCTCGTTTGAAGTTTTATTATTCCTCTCTTGAGAAGAGAGAGAGAGATGGGATAGGAAGAAAGCAAGAGGTTGCCAGATTTTGGGTCGGGGGGGGGGGAAAGGTCCTTGATCTAATAGAAAACAAAGTAGTTACATCTGTTATCTGCAATAAGTACGCTGAAAGATGCAAAATGTAAATGTCTTGTAAAGAATAAGTAATAAACAAGGAGACCAACAACCTTTGCTCACATAACCGAAAAACAACAAAATAATAAAACGCTGAAACGTTTCACCCTATCGCAGATTCTAGAGTTCGAAAGGTTCGCCAGATATTTCTCAACCGGTGTGGATTGCAGTTGCTAATCTGACAAAATGCTAGAATAGCCGCTCATTAGTTTATTTTTAATTAGATATTAACGGTTAATAATAAGTTAGAATCATATGTGAATTTATTGATCACATACGTGATTTACGTGGGGCAAAATTGAAAGACATTCATGTTTCTATTTTTCTACTTTCATTTCTTTTCTTTTTAGTATTGACAGGGGAGGGAGGGAAGAAACCTAGTGTTCTTACCTGTCCACCCTTGGCTACGCTCGTGAAAGAAAGAACAGTTTATTTTCAGGAGAATCGGAAATATATCCGAGATGGATGGGGAGGGGTAGGGTAGTAACAAGTATCTAGAGAAGAATTGGAAACACGGGATCAGGAGTCAATTAATGTATTAAAGCATAGTGCAAACTAATAGAGAAGACAGTATAAGTTATTGTCAACCGAAAAATATTTATTTTGCAAAAAGGACTTTCGACAACTTGTGTTGTCCTCTTCATTGGTTTTTCTGGCCTGGAGGGGTGTGTGTGGAATTCCACCCCTCCAGGTGCCGAATATTGTCAACAACAAAAATTTATTCGCAAAAATAATTATTTTTCGAATGACAATTTTTTCTATTTTAAAACCGAATACACCACCATTACTCAATTATAAACATTGATAAGAATTCAGAGAAACCAAACGCTGTCTACCGGAGCTGATCAAAGAAGGGAGATCATATACACACTCTTAGTGTTGTGGTCGACAATATTTTGGACTACACGGACCATAATAATCATCGTTTCAAATTCCACTGACTAGGCGAATAGAGCCCACAGAAATGTCAGCGTTTTAAAAAATACGCAATACAGCCATTTAATATGAAAAACTTAAACGTGATTTAATTATAACAAAATGTAAATACTGTGGCAGAACGAAATTTCACTTAAAGCCCCACGTTGGGAAAGCCAAATTGTGGCAGAACGGAACTATACTGAAAGAAAGCCAAATTGTGGCATAACAAAACTTGATTTTAATAATAAAACGATAATTAATTTAAATTTTGGGCGCCTCGGCTAGCTCACCTCAGGGTTCCACAATGATGATGGGGTTCGATTTTTTTTCCGAAGGAAAGGACCATGCAATGGTTCCACTTAAGGAAAACGCAAACAAATAAATCCATTAATTAAAAGACTGTTTTTAATCACTAATAACATCCCTCAAATTATTATCCCCCAAAAGACGCAAATGGAAATCAAGCATTTATAGAAAACACTAATGCCAAAGTGGCGGCATTCCCACCAAAAAGACACAAATGGAAATCACTGGCTTTAACTAAAACATTTACTAATTAGCAATTTTATCTACTTTTATCCTTACTAAAACCATTCATTGTTTTTAACTCCACTCCAATGTAAGTAACAATTACACATACTTTTCTTATAAACAAATTTAAACACTGATTTTAATTCTAATGTTCTCTCATTAACAATTTAATTGAACTTCTTCTTCGTTACAATAATTCACTGAAGTTACGTGGCATACTTCTATGAGCGACAAAGTTCAGTCATGACACTAATTCAGTTCAAAGTTCTTGCTCTCTGGATAAATAATGCCAAGTACTTAATGAAGCGCAAGCGCAATGCGATGTTGGCTTTCACATTCACCAGCAATCGCACAATACCTTATTAAGATGACGGACCATGGTAAGCCGTAGAGGAGGGTTCCCCACAGACGTCAGCACGGCAGCACTCTCTGATACCTGCGACCAGCGTCGATCAGCTTCAGCGTTTACCGCATCCGTCCAATTACCACCCGTAAACGCTTCGTACGTGGTTAAGATCGAGGTTGTCTTATCTGTTCGTCCCACTGATCAATTACAGGCCCGCCATGAAGTTTCGAACGAAAGTTAACATCAGACAAACATATCAGAAGACTCGAGTGATCTGCGCTGCATGAGCACGATTCGAAACGTATGCTAGCGCGATCTGAAAAATCGAGTCTGAGCTCCAACGAAACATAAGTCTCAGCTGACGAAAAACTTGTATAAGCTGACGAGCATCTGTCTGAATGCTGACGAAAAATCTGAGTGATCTGACGAAAAATCAATGGGCTGCTACGAACATATCGGAGTGAGCTCCGATGAAAACTTGTATATCAGCTCCGATGAAAACAATGTGAGCTGAAGAAAAATCTAAGTGAGCTCCGCTGAAAAACATCTATCAGCGATGAAAAATATCTGAGCGCGATCTGAGAAGCATCGGCTGCGACGAAAAACTGGTATGTGAGCGCAGACGAAAAACATCTATCTCAGCGACGAAAACACATATTGTGACTTTATTTTTATTTGTTATTAACTAATAACAATAATTTTTTAAAAAATTATTTGTTGTAAAAAAAATTAAAAATAATTATATTTACTTACTAAGGGGAGGGAACCGAATACTCACTTCTATGGGAGCCACTCACAATGAAAAAACAACAATCTGGTGTTCGAGCAATGAACATAACATTTTATTGTTTGCACTAATCCTAACCTAATTACTACACAATACACTGGTCAATATTTATTCTACTACACATTATTTCGCCTACTGCGCTCTTGGAATGTCCTTTCGTTCTTAGAGCTTACTCACCACGGTTTTCTGGTACTGGTCTCAGCTGTTCTTTGCGCTCTTGACACATTTAATGCACATAACACACTTAACACTGGGCCTGATGACGTTAATTACAATTTACTTGGCCTTATAATAATTTCAAAACACTTTACACCTTTGTACATTGATCATAGTTTCAGTTGATGCCTTACTGGATGATGAGCAAATTCCTATTCCCTCTCGCGTGACTTTTGAGGGCACTACCTCAATTCTCCTCGCAAATGTTCAATCCCTTTTTATCTTCTTTACAATTTACTCCACGCTCGTGACTAGTTTCAGAGTTTCACTTTATTACACGAATCACTTTGCATTTCATTTAATAAGTCGTCCTTTGCAATATTTAACTTTAATTATGTGGTCACTTGACTATNTACTGTTACAGGTGATTAAATTTGACGCTTCTTACGATCTGAATTCACTAGCGCTCGTATAACATTGTTCATCGGCCGCACGGTTTATTTCACAAGTCTCAAATGTTACTTAATTTTGATGCACTGGTTCACTCGAATAGTTTATCACTCTAACTTGTGAATTTCAAATGATTCGCACTTTGTTTGTCTTTACTGTTACCGAAAACTGAACTTCGTTAAATGTATTTGTTGTATCGTAGCAATTTTGATAAATATAACATTTTGAAGATATTACTCGAAATCCGAAATTTAGATTTTCAGAATGATTGATCCACAATTTGATCAAAAGTTAATTTTTGAACGAGAGACAAAAAGAAAACTTATGATGATCTGCTGCGACCCGATCTGGTCATCTGATCTGCACAAAAAAAACTGTTCCTCCTCGCCTCGCTCAAAACTACTCCCCGCCAAAAAATTTCTCCTCTCTCCTCGTTTGCCGCTGTGCCCTAATTTTTATAGCTAATTTTGCGTCACGTGACGTTCCCCCTCTTCAGAGTCCTTGCTTCTGCTGCCAGATCTCGGTTCTTTTCCCCCTCTTAATTTTAATTGGTAGTTTCCGAAAAGATGTACTTTGTATTTTCATGTTTCCAATCATTCCATTTGACTCCTCCCCCCTTGACATTTCATTGGCTGCACCCCCCTCTCTCTACTTCTAAGATTCTTTCCCCGAGATGAAGGTCTGTCGGCTATTTTGTTATTTTTGTCCCTTCTGTATTTGCGCGGGCGGTAAACTTCTAAAGATCTTGGTTTTATTGTTTTATTGCTAGGCGGCATTCGACATGGTTCACTGTCTAGCTAGCACTTGTTCTGAGCGTCGGCATTTCTTTTTTGAACCCAAATTTTATTACATTCTTTTGAATTTTTGCTATCGTATTGCCGAACCCATGTCGCAAAATTACACATTTCTAAAGATTCCTGTTGAGACTTGCTTTTAGGATTCATGTCCCCCAAGAGACCTGGGTCGCGAACCTTTTTTGCTTGGACGTTTGCCTCAAAAGTAATATTATTTCCCACGTTGCTTTGGGAAATAACATTCCCTAACATCCGCCCTCTTTCTTGAAAGATTCGTGTTCAGACTAGCAGGCTACTAAAACATGTGTCCTGCTTCCTATTTCTTTTGATCTTTTTCCAAATAAAGGTTTTTATTACGTTATTCTTCTAAATTTTGCCCCCGTCTTTCTAAAGATTCCTGTTCAAATTTGTGTGTTTCTGAACACGTGTCCTGGTCTCTACTTTTAATTTTTTCAAATAAAGGTTTTTATGGCGTTTTTGTATTCCCAAAACTTTCTAGTAAGCTTTTTGATGTAGTACCGCCATGCTAAGCTTCAGACCACCCAAGTCTCTTTCCGCGAACTCCCATGTTGACCCACGCTCTGTATGTTAATATTTTGAAAACGCGTGATTGAATTACTAATCAATTCAACCCACGGTCTCAATATGAGAGCGAAATTTTGCTTGCTATGCCTTAAATGGGTTCCATCCCTTCTCTTGCGCCCTCTTCTCCCAAAAATCTTCAAAATTTTGAATCCCAAGTGATCGAAAACTCCCAATGCCGAAATGATTCCCCCTTCTTACTCCTCGGCTCTCATTGGAAAATTTTTAAAAGGCTTCAACGGCTTTCTAGCGTTTTCTCAACGACGTTTTACTTTCAAAGATTTTTCACGCAAGTTCGTACTTGTTGCTACCCTTCGCACATCTGGTTTTTATTTGGTCGGGTCGGGTCTCCTCCCCCATCCCCTCGCTAGCTTGCAATTTCTAAAAACGTCATAAATTTCTCTTGATGCCAAAGGACGCCGACGAAGCCTGCGCCGCACCCGCGCACGTCCGCTGCACTCCGTCGATTTCCAACGGCCATCCTTTTAAATTTCTAGACTCTTCCTTTCCTTTAAACTTCATGATTTCGTAACACGGATGATTAAATGACCAATTAATTCGTGAATTATTCAAATCTCACAATACTTAATAAAATTTTTGTTTTCAATTGAAGCAACCCAATCTTTTTTGTTAGGTGTACCTTTTCCAAGATGAAGACCATGTTCGAAACACCTATTTGGCGTCTATTACATCAGATAATGTTTCTTATTTCTGTTTCCTGTACTCACCGTCTATATTCCGAAGATGATTGAAACAACTTTAATATTTTAGTATTTATACCCTAGCAAACTAGTTTCTTAGCTGGAGATCAAGTACTTTAATCAGTGTCCAGTTTTTTTATGTGGATACCAAACTTTTCTTGAGGAATACCTACGGACCACCAACTGGCGATCGCTGCTCTAAAGAAAATGTTGTGAAATATGAATAAGATGTGGATATGTTGCAATGCAAATCGTAGAGGTGCTTTCTTTACATATGTGAATGGATGACATACTTCCTTACCAGATTGAGGTGGCCATTCCACTTGTGTTCCATGTTTGTTTGTTTTTCTCATACAATTAATTTTTATGATATTTTTTTATATTTTTCTGTTTATTTTATATTAGAAGTGGCGGTAGTGGATCCATTACAATACGTTATGGAGCTTGTAGTAGTTTCCAACACCAGTGTGTTAAGTCAACAGTCAATAAATTATTCTTAACATTCCTTTTCTTACCTCGGACTTCACTATTTCAATCGCCTATAGAAATATAAAAGAGTATTGTTTAAAAGTGATAAGCTGGTTCAGGGAATTGAACGACGTTGTCGTCTTCAAATACACCACGGTGTAGCGTCTAACCCAAATGAACTAAGATTTATTTCGTTTTCTCTTAATTTTATCTTAATTTACTGCTTATAAAGCCTAAGATAAAATAATACATGCATTATAAACTGTAATTATCTATGGTATTATTGACTATCGAACAAGTAACTAAAAATTCCAAAAGATTTTTAAGTTCTATAATAATATCATAACATGTACACGCTGCAGGTAGATAGCTCGCTGTCAGTGAAGTTACGAACTGGACTCATAGAGTATATCAGGGCTAAACAATTATTCTCCAACGCATTAGGCTACTGGAAATTGTGGTTAGGTTTCATTCCAATAAATGTCACATGTATTTTTAACTTAAATAAGGGTTGAAATAATATTATTAGTATCATGATGGTAATCGACCTTCGTTGGTAATTGAAAAATGGAGCAGTATGACTATATCTGCCCAAATCTATAAATCCTATTGTTAAGCTTAACTTTGGGGACAGCTTTTTAGTGCGAGGACTTATATAACCGTGTGGGAGCGTTATATAACCTGTTAGACTTGGTACGGAAACAGTTCTTTTTTTATTACTGATACAAAACTGACAGTTCCAAATTGTTAGCAGATTAATTAAATTACTGTAAACTTCATCGTCTACGAAAATAGTTCAGCTTTGCGAACGTACAAGTTGGAAGTGGCACAAACATTACTGAGCGATCTAGAGGTTCAATGACCTACAAATAATATCATTAAGCGTTAGTAATGTAGGGAGTTCCCTACTAGAAGTTTCAATTATTAACCTCTGTACCATGGAACACGTAATATCTATCCAAAATTGCGACTTCACTTTTCGAGCAGAGATAGCTCTTCGTGGAATATACGATATGTTCCCGTAAAGATGTTATCTCTAGTACCGATACGCAGAAAAGATCATGTGCGTGATAAACAAAGGAGCATAAAATGATAAAACAAGATTGCTCGAACGTTCCTCGCGTTGACCTCGGGAATTCCTTCCCCGAGACGCCGTCGCCGCTGCAGCTGTCGTCAGTTTGCAAGCGCAGCCTAAGACCTCGACGGACAACCAGTTCCCCGTCTCATACGTGAGCTGAATGAAACCCGAGTGGAGAGGAGCTCGCGTTTACGCACTCCTTTCTTATGTAACGGGCAACCGGACACGAGCGAAGCCTATGATAGCTAAAAAGGGCAGGTTCACTGGCTCTGGCTCTACGCATCGTTGTACGATTTCCCCAAAGGATTTTCACAGAAAAATGCCCATGTGTGTCAGTCGTCATACCGTCACACAAAGGCTTCAAATTCCTTTACATATTTTAGAAGAAGATGATTTTTATAATGTATATGTAATCTTTTATCTTTTTCTTGAGATTAGGACATAAATTTAAAAAAATTAAAATTATCTTCGAACTTGGTAAAATTATCTTCGATGTATGTAATATCATCAGGGTTACAATAGAAGTTTAACGTGAAAATACACACCAGATTTACAAAATATATATTAACGAAATAGAAAGTAAACTTAAGAACAAAAAAAATTGCAAACATCACACAAATTACAAAAAAATATCACATACTCAGAATATATAATTTTACATACCAGGTTCAGAATTACTCATTTTAAAAAATTTCCCTCCTTCTCCAAGCACGCATCATTGTTGATACCTAAAACTGCTAACCGATCCTGTCCGGCTTCGCACGGGAGTTTTGGTTATAGTTGTTTAATCCGTCGTTATAGTTTAGAGTAGATAAAAAGACATGTTTTCATGCAAAAAACCGTAATGATATCATAATTTGTTCATGAGATATACCAAAAAATCGTAAAATAATATTTCTCCGAGATCTAATCCTTAAAACATTACCACGTTTACGAAAATCGAAATGATATCAAAATAAGTTCGTGAGTTACACTTATACAAATATAATACTTGACCGTTGGCGCGATCGACAAAAACCTGACTACATTTCTAGCCCTTTTCACTCATTGAACAATTGAAGGGGTGAGTGGATGAAGGAGATATGTGACTGCTAGTGAGTTTTGAGATACTTAGCCTTAAAGCTGTCATTGCGGACCTATTTTTGTTATTATTTTATTAAGTTCCTACTAAAATATACTATTCCTATAAGTGGTAAATATTTTATTCAGTATGAAATTTTGTTTTAATAGGAGTTTAAAAAATAAAAAATATATTGTACATACCACCTTAGGTATATTGTATATAAGAAGGAGGTATATGGTATTTTACATTATATATCTCCTTTATCCACTAGAGATATATTTGGTAAAACTAAATGACTGCAAGAAGAAGGAGGTATGTGGTAATTTATGTTACATACATCCTTCTTCCATCAGAAATATACTTTGTTGTTGTCACATACCTCATTCATACACTAGTATCAAACTTAATAAGGCTCCTAAGGGTTCTAATGTCCTTGACGTTGACGAGCCCTGAAACCCCCTCACACACACACACACACACACACAAAGGCTCCTAGAGAGTTGTTACAAGTACTAAATAACAGGCCAACTCATACCTTTTTCATCCCTGCCAGTAACTCAATTTGAAAAGAAAAGAAATCATATTCCTTCATCTACTCGCCCCTTTAATTAAATATCGGAAAACTCAGAAACCCCTTCTTCGATATCGAGAATTAAAAATGTTTAAACACAGAACCCTATCCCCTATTAAAAAGTGAAATATCGAAAATTTAAAAAAATATTTTTTTCTACGATTTTATTTAACAACATTCACATATAAAAACCAATGAGACGTTTCAATTAGTTCGTGAAATAAAAGAAAATAATATACTATGCCGCAAATAATAGTTTTTGCTCTGAAAATGAATGAGTGCGTGAATAAGTCAGTCTACTCGTATAAATGAAGATAAGGTCGCTCATATTGTTAGACGAGCATTTGTTATGTCCATGGCGCGCCCCAGCGCTAAGCGACGAGTCTCATCCGTGGGCTACTTCAAAGTGAAGTAGCATGTAGCAATTTGTGTATCATGAACAAATGTTCAACATAATAATTTGTTTCATTTTTTTAATTTCTTTGAATTTGAAACATGTTATATCGTGTGGAAAATTTAAAATAGGCGAGTCTCGAATGAAGGATGAGATTTATTAATTTGATGATATTCGAAGAAACGATTTCGAACTCAACGATTCCGATGATTCCGAACGCAACGAAAATTCGTTCCCCTATTGCTTTCGAAACTCCTTAACCAACTTTCACGGGTGGGCCAAGTAAATATATTTGACTTTGTTAATCCGTTACTCCAAAAGTTAACTTCGTCAATCGTTAAAGCGTTAGTTCGCTGTTAGAAATTTAACGGAAGTTAAAAGTTAATCATGAAAAGCTAATTAAATATTTTAAATGTTAGATTAGTCAAATTGTGGATTCTTTATACAGTCAAACACGCAATAATTCATTGTAACATTGGCTATACAGGCTAGACAAGGCAAATATAATCATAATTTATGTTTATAATGTTTCTTTTTAATTATATTTGAAGTAGCAAGACAATGTATTCCTCTCGCAAAATCACCTTGCTTGAAGTGCATTCTTCCCTTTATGAACGCATGAATATTTTCATTTGAGAGAGAACGATTTCCTCGCATAATATATTTTCTAGTGAAAGCTGTTAAACGATACTGTAACGTAATACGTCTTATAATGTTAAATGGTACTATAATATAATGTGCAGTTATGTCGCAGACAACACTGAACGCAAATAAATTCGATTCATCGAGGAAAGAGCATTTTAAGGTGTAGCAGAATTCCTACTCCTACACTCAGAATACTGCTACATATTATCATACCGAAACCCAGAACAATATCACTTCAAGTTATTAACACGCGAACGACCTCCTGTGTTCACATCAAGTTCATATCGAACAAGTCCATATCGAACGACAGATATCGATGTACAGCACGCAAGACAAATGAATATTTGTTTACTCAAGGAACAGCAAATATTAACACGTTCCTAGCTAAGGTATGAAGTTTGTTAAGAACTCACACGAATGTCATCGCAAGAGTAATTAAGAACGCTGTTAAGAAAGTTCGGGAGCAGTAACAAAAGATAAAAGGTTACCAAGGTAAAATGAAGGTTGTTGATCGAAACCAGATATATTCATTATGATTGAAAACTGCATACGTACAAGACCTCTGCATTGAAAGCTCCTACGACGACCAGCCCAGGGATTAACTGAGGCGAAAATTCCTCATCTTCCGGGTTCGGATTGCGTCCAGCGACGAAGTGTCAGATTGAACTGTGTGAAGAGATATAACAAGATTCGCTACAATTCCAATTCGTGAGTGTCTGCAGAAAACTTTGAACTTTCAGGAAATTGCAGACGATATTTGTTGTGCCCTGCTGTTGTGGGTACATTATAGTTTCTTCGTTATAGGTTACTAGTTTTACTTCTACGAGCATTTTAGCGTTCAGCTCTGTTTTTCCAAGTTATGTGTACACGTTATTCCTACGAGCTTTCAACTTTCAGCTCTACATTTTCATAAGAATAAAAACTTGTCTGATAAATCAGGTGGCGGTGGAGTGGGAATTTTTCTCTGAGACGACATTCAGTACAAAGTTTTAGATTCATCCGAAAAAGAAGCAAATCAACAACTAGAATATCTGGTAATTGAAATACAACTGTTAACCAAAAAGTGTGTATTATCGGTAATGTACTCTCCTCCTAAAATTAGCAATATTGACAATATTTTTAATGTATTATTGAAATTTGTTTGTCACCACGAACATGTTATTATAATGGGAGATTTCAACTTCAATTTAATAAAACATCAGTCATGCGCTGCTATTAATTTCAGAAACTTTTGTTAGTCTGAATCTAAAGATTCTTCCACTTCAAGCAACACATCATACGAGAGAGAGGCAGAAACGTGGATTGATCATATCAGTGTCCAATATAGAAAAAGTACTACTTTACGGACAGACACCCGTTCCGGGAATATCAAAACATGATCTTATATATGTCTCGTATAATCTTAAATCTCCTAGGTACAATCCAAAAATAATCAATTAGAGACTTCAAAAATTTTCATTTAGAAACGTTTCAAACAGTAGGAACGATGTTTCCGTGGGGACTCTTGTATAATGAAAACTCTTTGGATCGAAAAGTCAAAATATTTTCCGATTTACATACTCAGCACATAAACAAGTATCTGCCATTGAAAACTGCTCGCGTAACTCGAACCTCAGCTCCGTGCATAACTAACAAAATACGAAATTTAATGAAGGAAAGGAATGTAGCTCATACCATTTTCCGACGCACAAAGTGTGCCAGTGATAGAAATATTTATAAAAAGTTAAGAAATTGAGTCACTAGCAAAATTAAAAGTGCTAAAACTAGTTATTTTCATCATTTTCTCGGAGCAAATAACGATAGGAAAACTCAGAGGAAAACTCTCCGAAGTCTTCGTATAGGGAAATGTCAATCCACATCACATGTTAATATTACACTAAACGATATTAACCAATATTTTGTGAACTCTGCTCCGGATCTTAAGTGATATAGTAAAATCTAATACTCTCGAATCAATAAAAGTTCCTGAAAAACAACATACTGATCTTCTCTACTTCTCATGTGTAAATTCTGGTACAATACTTAACCTAATTAAAAGTCCCAAATCTAACGCATCTGGATCTGATTGCATAAATGCTAGGCTCTTAAAACTTTGTGCTCCTATAGCAATACCAACCATTACAGACATAATAAACTTTTCTCTCTGTAGTGGTTCCTATCCAATTGCATGGAATACGGCTCTCGTTCACCCATTGCAAAAAAAACCCTCATCCCACCTCTCCAAGCGGTTACCGATTAGTTTACTTCCAACACTTTCAAAAGTGCTTGAAAAATCAAATAAAGTTATTTAATGAAAAATAGCAGGTTAGACGAGAATCAGTCAGATTTTCGAACTAGTAAAGACACAGGAACGGCTCTACTGACAGTCACTGAAGATATATAAAAAATATGGACCGCGGTGAAGTAACCATATTAATACTCCTTGACTTTAGTAAAGCATTTGATTCCGTCGACCATGAAACTCTTTTAGCTAAATTAAAAAATATAGGTTTTGCTAATCTAACATTAAAATGGTTCAGCGAATATTTAACTGGCCGCGAACAACTCGTCCAATCCGGTAAATATAAATCAAATGCTCTTAAAACACAGAGGTGTTGCTGAAGGTACAGTTTTAGGACCCCTAGCATTTCTCATCTATGTAAATGATATAGGAAAATCTTTAAAATACAGTAAATACCATATGTACACTGACGATCTGCAAATTTATCTCAGCGGACGAACATTGGAATTAAATAATATTGTACAGAAAATAAATCAGGACTTGACATCACTCCACACTTGGGCTTCCTCTCTGGGTTTATTGCTGAACCCATCAAAATCTCAGTGCTTGATGATTGGTTCACGAAATTTACTTAATAGGTTTTCAGAACGCGATGCATCGGATATTAATATAAATAGTGTATAACTTACATGGTGAAAATCAGCGCGTAATCTGGGTATTTATGTGGATAGTAATTTAAGTTGGAAAACGCAAGTTGACAAAACTTGTCAAAAACTTTATTATCTTATAAATTATTTATGTTCGGCCTTAAGCCGCCATTCAAAAAAATTCAAACTCTGTTCTTGTACTTTCCTAATTTTTAACTGCTGAAATATAAATTAAAGCCTAATTGTGTATTGTAATCTCACTTAAATTTATCCTTTATCAGTAAAGTGGATATAGGTGATAAACATTCTTTTTACTTTCTCATATAAGTGGTCTAGAGACTATTGTAACCAAGAAAAAAATCGGGAGATTTTGACGGAAATATTCGTTTTTAGTGTCTCTGATACCGAATTTTTTAATACTTCGTGCGTAATACCGTAAAGTATGTAGAATACCGGAAGGCTGCTGGCTACCTCCCTCACTGACACCACCTCATCGTTCCCATTTGCTCTCTGACACAAAACTTTTCGCTCACACAAACATCCTTACACTTTGCGGTCGGAATGATACGCCTACTGGATATTTCTTAGTGCAAACTATATTTACCGCGCATGTAAAAGACAAAAATTGTTTATTCTGGATTCAGCGCTAAATTTCTAAAAAAATTATACCAAACAATTGCCATTTTCAAGCAATCATTTTCCCTTTTTTTATACGCAGAAGATTAAACTGCTGTTGTCAACGTCAATACAGAATGCATGAAAATGATTGCTTTTCTCTTTGTAAAGTTGGTTTGCGTACTATATAGATGAGTCTTAAAAGTGTATGAGAAAACATGTGCACTGGATTTGCAAATTGATTTTAATTTGGGGTTAGGGTAAATATGAGGGATAAAGTTGTAAAATTTTTCTAAATTTTTTGACTGCGATTCGGAATAGTAGTGGCGAAGAGGGGGTAATTTTTTGGGGGAGGGATTTCGCAAATTGGGGGGGGGGGCCTGCGTCCCAAGGTTTAGTGGGGGTGGGCACCTCTGTCGA
>NNCF01126418.1:1194119-1212865 GCA_002313205.1 Laupala kohalensis | reverse complement strand
CTTATTTAGTTAACAATCAACATCTTTCGTTATCTACAGCGATATCGACGCACTGAATTTAAATACTATCTTAAATTAATTAACAACAAACATTTCCCTTTATCTAATACAATCTCAACACACTGAATTTAACTATAATCTTAATTTAATTAACAGGAACTCTCTTTATCTCTTTACAATCACAAAGCACTGAATTTATTTATGGCTTGAATCAATTTACGCTAAAGTCTGCCTGGGCACTCAGGTGGTCTAGAGTTCGTGCCTTTTTGTCTGAATTCATGCCATTTCCTCTAGGACGCTTAAGCGCATAAGACGGTGTTGGTCGAAACAATGACCAACAGACGTACTATACCTCAACAAGATGACCACGCTCGCGTGGGCCGCTCGTGCGAAGGACCGGTGCGACGCCAGCAATAGGAGTGACCTCTGCAGTCTGTGAGACGTCAGTTTCTCCCCCAGAGACTCCGCTGAGCAATGTTAACAGCGTCAACATCTGTGCGAAACTCTTCTAGCTCGAAGCTTCGCGAACGAGAAATCTTTATGAGCGATCTACCACATGAGCTCCTTCCGAAAACTTAGCGGTGAAATACGTCTCAGCGGCTGCACGAATCTTTGAAGTGAAATGTGAGCTAGCACATCTAGTCACTGCCAACAATCGGTATGAGCTTGATTTGTGAGCTCATCTAAGCGCGCCAAATTAATCGATGTGAGCTAACACATCTAGCGCTGCCGACAAATAGCAAGTGAGACTGAACTCGCTGCCGAAAATCTGTATGAGATGTGCGTTGTGAACTAACACATCTAGCGCAGCTGAAAATTATCTGTCTGAGCTAACACATCTAAGAACGACGAAAAATCTCTACATCTGAGAGCGAAAACTTCGATGCGAGAAAATCGAATGAGACATGAGAACGAAAATGTTCGCACCGCCGAAAAATCTGCTAGATCTGAGAGCGACGAATGAGACACGAATGAGAACGAAAAATCTCTGTGTCTTCCTTAAATTGGCTTCATCCCTTCTTTTTCCCAAAAATTTCCAAAATTTTGAATGTCACGTGGCAGAAAGCTCCCCAATGTCGAAATAATTTCCCCCTCCTACGCCTGGGTTCTCATTGGAACGTTTAAAGGGCTTTCTAGAAAATTATGAAAAAAACCGTTTAAACTTCAAACGTTCTTTCGAACAAGTTCGGGCATGTTCTCGCCCAGCGACCATATGGTGTTCCTTAGGTTGGGTGGGACCTCCTCCCCCGCCTCTTACTCGCTTCGATTTCTAAAGGACCATAAATTTTAATTGATGTCAAAGAAAGCCGCCGATGCCGCCAGGCCACCGACCGTCCGCGATCACGGTTGTAGTTCCCAACCGTCCTCCGTTTAAATTTTCCAACTCTTCTACCGTCAAAATTCCGCAACAGAATGATTAAATTTGTTANTAACTAAAATAAAGATCAACATGAGTCGATGTATTTCGAAATCCAAACTGGAGTAGCGTTCACGCGAGTGTTTTTGAAAAGAATCGAAATTTAAAGGAGCAGAGAATCTCGAAGTATATTTACAAAAGGATGGATACAAACTGCGCAGGTCATAAAAGAACATTCATCCAAGAAACCGCGGCGGTGGCGTAGTTAAGATTGAAGTGTATGGGTTCGACCCAATAAGAATAAACAACGGTTGAACCGTCGGCGCGCGTTGCAGATGAGACGCTTTTGAAGGTGTGGGTGATAAGATTAGAAGAGAAATGGACAAACATGCCTCGTCCGAGAGAAGCGCTGTTGCGGAGAAAAAAACGATCCCATAGGTTCGGCGCAAAAGAGCAACGTCAGGAGGAAGTGCATCCGCCGAGCGTCCGTAGGGGGACGCGTAACTCGCCGTGGGAGATTGTTCCCCAAAATATGGAGGCAAGAGAGTCGGATTAATAACGACGAGAAGTCGGGACGAAGTAATAAGAGGAGCAGCGAAGCAGCAAGGACGGATTATTACATTATATTAAATTGACTTAGGAGGTTCACTCAGAGACTTTGTAGAATTTTACTCGGTCAGGTACGCTTGATACTGAACCAGAAAGATCTTTGCTAGAAACGTCTCTAGAGACTTTACTTAGAACATCACTAAGAATTTCACTTGAAACTTCACTCAGATTCAGATATTTCATTCCATGTACTTCAAGTTATTTCATGGAATATTACCGACTTCGAAATATTCGAGTGTTGTTCGGAGATCATAAGACATTTTATATTTGTGGGGCATCATTTGGACTTGGGAATGATAGCTCAAGCAGTGCACATTACGAACAATATTTGGTGAACTTGGGTTCGAGAACGAGCTCTGGAAATGTTGATTGGAACATGACGGCTTCGTTTTGCTGAATCGGCTCCTCCGAAGTGAATGGGCGCTAGCGATAGGAGACAGGAGATTACGAGTCCGTGAGTACCAGGACCAGGGAACTCCTCCATTCTGAAGTCGTGATCGCCCATCTTTGTAACAAAGGTAATGAACGAATGCTGGTTGCATCCTGTAACCAAATATTGCAGCGAAGAAGATTAGCGTGTGCGTTGAGCATGAAATCATTACGACCCAGCTCAGAACTCTAAAAACATTAGCTTGAATTATAAGGGCCTATTGCAGAAGATGAGCTATTAAATGAGTAATCATTTTTTATAAATACAATTAACATTTGCCTTCAGCATTTTTATTTGATGAAAGGATCTAGTATGTTAGAATTCATTGTCAATATTTTCTGTTTTTGTATCATTTTTGGGGAATGTTAATGGGGAAGAAGAAAGAAGAAAGCATGGTAGTTTTAGATATCGTGTATTACTAGTAAATAAACAATTTAGTCATTTTATTTTCAAATTGCGATTTCCTTACGGAACTCCGAGTGTGCTTTTTTCACCTTTTATATAATACGAATCCCAAACTCATTTCAATGAGAACCCTTAAGTCTCACTTGTATAATTTTGTAGGTCCCTAATTACCCTAGAAATTCTAGTAAATCACTGGCAAAACAGTGATATATCAAATTCAACAGTGTCAAATGGGGTAATATATAATATAAATGTATTTTTTGTAACTTTTGACTCCAAATTGCAATACATGCAAGTAAATATATATCATATATATGTCCATTTGACACTCTTCAATTCAATATATCACTGTTATGACAACGATTTACTTGCATGTATTGCAATTTTGAGTCAAAAGTTACAAAGAATACATTTATATTATATATTACTCCATTTGACATAGTTGAATTCGCTATATCACTGTTTTGGCAGTGATTTACTATTTTAAATAAACATACAGTGAAATAGGTAAGTCATCAATTTTATTACTACTACAGCACATTAAATTACTCGTATCTCTATGAAAATCTAAAACAAAATTTAAGTCATAGTAAAACTACACCATTAAAGTGCAATTTAATATCATCAATATTTTGAATATAAGGCCAAAAATGATAAATGAGCCTACATACCAATTATAATTGGTGGATTCGGAAATTGATTAGTTCCATTTATAATTGGAGCATCTGATATGGCATTTCCTCTAATAAATAATATAAGATTTTGATTATTACCTCCATCATTAATTCTACTTTTATTGAGTAGAATAGTAGAAACCGGGGAGGAAATGGTTGAACTGTTGATCCTCCTTTATCTAGTAATATTACTCATGCGTCAGTTGATTTAACAATTTTTTCTTTAAATTTTACCTGCAACAAATTTTATTACAACAATAATTAATATTCATCCCCCAGGAATATCTTTTGATCAAACTCCATTATTTGTTTGAACTGTAGGAATTGCAGGTCTTTTATTATAATAACTTTCTCTTGCTGTTCTTGCAGGCGCAATTACTATGCTAATACTTCTTTTTTTTATCCAACAGGTGGAGGAGACCCAATTCTGTATCACATTTATTTTGATTTTTTGATCATCCCGAAGCTTATATTTTAATTCTTCCAAGATTTGAATAGTTTCTCATATTATTAGTCACGAAAGAGGAAGAAAAAGGAAACTTTTGGTACTTTAGGAATAATTTATGCAATACTTGCTATTGGACTATTAGGATTTATTGTTTGAGTTCTTCATATATTTACTGTAGGAATACTCGTGCATATTTTACTTCAGCAATATAATTATTGCTGTTCCTACAGGAATTGATTTTTTTTGTGGAGCTTTACGACTCATGTCGACATCAAAGGTCATTGGAACCCGAAAAACTTGTACAGGTAGGGAAAATGCAGTTACGCACTAGGGAGAGCCAACATGACTTCCCGCGTATGGGACTCGCCGAATGACTCAACCATACCCACTAAAAACCCTCCTGATATACAACATACCAAAACATATCTCAAAACCAAATATCAAAACATCAAATGAGGGGAGGGGACAAAAAATGAGGGGGACAAAGAATAAAGGGGGAAAATGAGAGGTAGGACAAAAAATGAGGAAAATTAAGGATACCCTAGCTTTAATAGCGTCGGGATCGAAAAGAACAAGAGGTGACCAAGAAAGGTCAGAAAAGAGAAAGGAAGGAGCCACCACAAGCAAGTGGAAGTAATGCCAGACTCAGCTCGGAACCCCGTATTTGCCAAACACGTACTCACTAGATGTAAGTCCCCCGGGGGGGGGGGGTGGATAGAATGCGATTACGTTTCACGAAGATATAAATGTATGTTCTCTGATTTCATGTTTCTATTTGTTCAAGAATTGTGGGGAGGAAAGAAAATGAAAGATACCCTAGCTCTAATGGCGTCGGGATCAAAAAGAACAAGAGGTGACCAAAAAAGGCCAGGAAAGAGAAAGGAAGAAGCCTCCCAAGTAATGCCAGACTCAGCTCGGGGTCCCGCGTCTGCCAAACACGTACTTACTAGATGTAAGTCCCCTGGGGGGGGGGAAATTTTAGTTGATTGACTACACTTCATGGAACACAATTAAATAACAATCATTATTATGATCTTAGGATATGTAGTTTTCTTTACAATTGGAGGATTACAATTTGGAATTGTATTAGCAAATTTATCTATTGATATTATTTTACATGATACCCATTATGTAGTAGCATATGTTTCATTATGTTTTATCAATAGGAGCAGTATTTGCTATTATAAGAGGAATTATTAATTGATTAGTTTACTGTACTTTCATTAGTTCCTAAATTATTAAAAACACAATATTTTATTATATTTTGGGGTTAATTTAACATTTTTCCCCTCAACATTTTTTTAGAATTAATTGGAATACCTTTATGATATTCAGATTATCCCGATTCTTATACATCATGAAATTTAATTTCATCTCTAGAATCAATAATTTCATTAATTAGAATTCTCATATTAATTTTTTTGAAATAGAATATATTCTCAACAAACTATTTTATTTCCAATAAATGTTTATCTTTCTTCTTTAGAATGATATCAAAATTCACCTCCATAAGAATATTCCTATAATGAACTTCCTGTTCTTTTTCTCATTACTAATATGGTAGCACAACATAACATTGACAGAAATTTCAAAAACTAGTACCATATACTATCTACGTAACATAGTTTTTAATAAGCATACCAAATACTTATTATAATACAATTAATATGTTAATTGCCTACACTGTGACCGAAAGACAGGTTTTGGAAAACAAATAAAAGATGCGAAAAAACACAATGCTAAATACAATATAACCTCTTTGTAATATAGATTTCCCGAAATAAAAAAACAGTAATATCACATAATGTCTCAAAATTATTTCAAATACTATTAAAATAAGTTGGCGGAGAATACTATGACCTGGTAATTTTATGATCCATCCCCACCTCTTGCGGTCAACATATGCGATGTCTATAGCGCCCCATAACCCCATAGTCAGCGCTTCCATGAAATTTAACACTAGGTTGTGTTTATTGAAAGAGCTCTATAAGTCTGAATTTTTTTCTCTCTCAAGTAAATTAAAATAATTTCTCGTTAACTATACTGTTTTCAAATAAATTTTTATCAGAAACGATGATGCTGTTGGTTTTTGCGTAGAATGGACCAGGAATTTGTTAGAACATTTGTTGAGAATGTTACCACCACAGTCATGGCGACCATTAACTCCGAACATTTTTCCCATGCCCTACAGCGGCAAATGCTTACTATCATAGCTGCGGCGCGCTGCTCCGTGTCCATTTCCGCAGACGCTGCATTGTGTGGCGGCAGCGCTGCCCGACGTGACGATAACAAGTTGGAAATGTTTCCTTCTCACCGTGTTAAGATTACCTGTATAAAGCGTTAAGATTGGAGTTGATTGACATGATCACTTCTGCTGTTTTTTTATTACCAACACCAATATTCGAAGAAAAGGTGACTATCAAACGTTTTCTACCGTTTACTTCATTTTTGAATCATTAAATCTGAAAATAGTATTCTATACTCACTTTTACCAAATATTTTTGTTAAATGAAATAATGTTCAATAAAATATAAGTGGTATCGCGAATGAAAGAAGATGGACCCATCAGGTTGTGGTGACATGACTCGGAGGCACGGTTTCAGTAAATAAATATTCTCTTCTTCTTTCCCTTATGCCTTTCAGCGTCTGGTTAGCCATTAGACATACTCCTACTTATTTTTTGTGCCTTGCGCTGTACTTCTCGCATTGTAGTTCCACTCTTATGGCATATATCTGTAAAATAACCTTCCCACGTTCCTCTGGGCCTTCCAAGAGTTCTTTACCCTTACGGTCTTTCTTCCAGAATTTGTTTCGTCCTTCCATCTTCTTTCATTCTATACACATGTCCCAACTATGTCAGTGCATTATTTTCTATGGTTTTTATGAGTGGTGCAGTTTAGAGTTCATCTCTAATGGTAGAATTTCTTATTTTCTCTTCTTGTTTTGCCCACTATTTTTCGCAGAAACTTCATTTCTGTTGCTGTTATTCTGCTTTGTATCTTGGTGTTACTGGGTATGCTTTCCATTCCGTATATAAAAGTTGGTGTATACATACGGAGTTGTATATTTGTAGCTTAATTTTAGTGTTAACTTTCATGCGTAAGAAATTTTTACTGATTGGACAGAAGACCGAATTTGCTTTCTTAACTCTTGTATATTTCATCTTCATATCTTCCGTCTTCTGATATGATGGTACCCAAGTACTCATAACCAGTTACTTGCACCAATTGTTCGCCTCTCAAGTTGATCCTCATTTCTTTTCTTTCTTTACCTATGCACATTATCTTGCTCTTACTTATATTATCTTCATCTCCCTATCTTCCAGTGCATATCCCCATTCCTGAACCATATCCTGCAATTCCTCTGGGCTTCTGGCGATGAGTAATATATTTGCATATACCAACGACTGTATCCATATGGGCCTCAAATTCCAGTTCCCCACTTTACATTTTTTGGTACGTCTCTTAGTCTGTTTAATTATAATAAATAATAGTGGGCTTAGGGAGTCTCCTTGTTTCACCCCTTTGTTAATTTTAAATTTCCCACTATATTGTCTAATCTCAAAGTTGCATTCACGTTCTTATATATGCTTTGGATGACTTCTACCAGTTTACTTGGAACTTTTGCCTTCTCAAGCGCTGACCATTTCTTTCCTAGGTACTGTATCAAAGACTGATTTCAGATCTATAAAGGCGACATATGTATTTTCCCTCTGCTCATGATATTCTCTCTCATGGTTTGTATTATATATATATANATATATATATATATAAAATACCCTCCTCAATTTGCCTTTCACTGTTCTTGAATAGACCTTAATCATGCATGATGAAAGACAGATAGCCCTATAATTCTCACATTTCACAGCACTTCCTTTTTTTATATACAGGAACTATTATGTTGTTTCCCAATCTCGAGGTATTCTTTCCTCTTTCCACACATTTTGCCATAAATCTGTTATGCATTCCCTTCCTGACTTACTAATATACTTGATCATTTCTGGGGTTATTCCATCTGGACCCGAGGCTTTCCCAATTTGGATTCTTTTCGGGGCTTCTTCCACTTCTCTCTATAACTGAGATCTCTTCTTCTGCTCCTCCTCCCTGGTGTCCACCCGCTAGATGTGACATCGCCCATAAGATAACACAGGTTGGCGGAAAAAATGCTCCGCTCCGTTGACGCAGATGTGACATTGGCTTGTAAAGTAGGTATAAATATGACAGTATTGGAAACAAGCAGGACTGGAGGGAGACCGGATGGTACAACGCTAATTGCGAAAAAGCTAAAATTGAAGCAAAACGCACTAAAATTCTTTGTTTGGCATGGTGGGGGGTGAGTCTTGCGTCAAAAATACATCAAGTTACGGAAACAGTTAAAGACCGTATTAGAGACCAAATTAGCATGACAAGAGGCGGAATCAATTAGAATACAAAATATAATTAATACAAACAATACTAGCGATATCTGGACAACTATACGGAAATTAACTCGGAAATCGTACTTTATTAATCATACAGACGTGTTATGTTGGGAAACCCACTTCTACGAGCTCAATACTCAAAATATAATAGTTACTACAACAATTGAAATGGAACTTCAAGTAGCTGAATTACATAAGAATATAGATATGTTCGCGAGACAGGAACTAAAAAGCATCAAGGCAGCGGAATACGACGACCTCCCACCCGAATTTTTTAAAGTATTAAACCACGAAATTGATCCGGTACTTTGTGATATCTTTAACTACATGTATTCAATGGGCGTATTTCCTGTAATCTGGAACACATCAATTATTTTTCCAATATATAAAAATAAATACAATATAAACGACACCGCTAACTATAGAGGAATTTCACTCATCAGTGTTGTAGTAAACGTTTTTTTGTAAAATACTGTGTAGTAGGCTGAAAAGGTGGGTTGCGAATGAAGAAAAACTATCGATTTTACAAGCAAGATTCAGAACAAATAACAGCACAATAGACAATATTTTTATTCATACCTCTCTTGAGCAACGGGCAACAGCCGTTAAAAGAGGAAAACTATATTGCGCTTATGTTGATTTCGAAAAAACTTTTGACACTGTAAATAGGTATCGACTAAATTTATCACTATGTTAAAATCCATAATTAGTACTGAGAGAATATGTGTCCGTCTTTATGATGGCACCGTCACAAATATTTTCTCAAGGGGTCAAACAGGGTTGTGTGCTTTTCCACTTCTTTTCATATTATTCATAGATGGACTTATTGATAAGCTGAGTAATATTAATTCGGATGCTCCTACAATAGGAGAAAACTATAGACCAATACCAGGATTATTGTTCGCTGACGATCTAGTTATCCTTTCAAAAACTGAAATAGGATTACAAACAGTCTAAACACGCTTGAACTATTCTGTGCCGAAATGCAGCTTAAAGTAAAAAAAGTAAACATTAAGAGACAAACTATGATATTCAAAAATGACTGGGTGATCGGATTAAATAAAAAGTGGTCTTATCGGGGAGAAACGCGGATAAAATGTGAAAGAATACACATATTTACATGTAACTACAACTATGTATGTATCGTGGACCAGACACAAAGAAAAAGAAAAACGCAAAGGCTTGTACAAATTAAGTAGTATCATGAGAAATAAAGCAACGGTACCGGAAATAGCGTCAAATGTTGCAGATAGAATGTTCAATTCAATCTTGGTACCGGGAATAGCATACAGGGCAGAAGTATGGGGGGGGGGGCAGGAGAAAATACCATGTTCAATTCTCTTCAAAATACATATCTCAAAAGAATAATTGGTTTTGCAAAAGGTACTGCTAACAGTGGTATTCTCTGGGAATTTGGCCAGGTACCGGTTGAACTTACACTGAAATTCAGAGCAATAAAGTACTGGCTATCGATTTGGGCGGGGACAAAAAATGCTATTGTTAGGGAATCGTATCACAATATTTTTAATGGTAAATGGAGTAGGCAAATTATCTGTAATTTAGGATTGGAATACTTATGGCAGGCCACACCTGAGAGTAGTGATAGCAAGGTAATTCAAAATAAATTATATGAAGCCTACAGACTAGAAATAGAAATGAGCCGGTTATAGAAAAGGTCACTCATAGTTCAAACAGTTGTAGCAGGTCACGGGGGACGCAAACCATAAATAAACTCACTGAAATCGAGGACGCGATTAAATTACGCGTGGTTTCGACTAGGGGGATAGAAATTGCAAAAATTAAGAAATAATCTAGATTCGATTTGTCCAATATGTGTTGAGGAGGAAGAAGATTGGATTCACATTCTGTTAAATTGTACACAAACAGAAAATATCGAAAATGTTTGCAAATCGGGGGTTTTATACAAGAAAACAAAAGTATTGTCTTGGCAATTAATAAGTCAGTTGCACCTATTTCAGATTTAAGAAACTATTCCAGTATGCCAAAAGTTTATATATAATAATACTTAATTTAATATTACGGCAGCAGGAAATAAAAATATCAATCTTTCTATGAAAAATGTAGACGCAACTGAACAATTCATTGACAGTGAATACCAGGACATTTAACGCACAGCCCACGGCATTAAAGGGCTTAACAAGGTAAAGGGGCTGAAGCCTCGCCACATGTAATTTAAAATATTAATTAAAATGCTCTATTGAGTCGAATTATTGTTTGTCTCGAAATTATGAGTCGTGCTATCACAGTGCATCTCACGCAACACTGGATGAATCCTTCATTGGCCAGTACCATTTCTGATGCTATTTTCTCATCTAATCTGTAAATTCCACCCGTATTTATGTTGTAAAAAGCAACACCGGACGGTTGAGGGCCAAGGTTTCATATCGCTACTTGACAGCACCGGCATGTTAGCCGGAATGGATTTTTTATTCCCAACCGATTCGAACGATCATGGGCTTAAATAAAAGGTCTGACTTTGCTCAGACAATTTTATACTTTGCTCATCCTTGGTTTTTCAACAGTTAATCAATGAAAATATCTTCTACATTTTCGACCTTTCGGCTAAGCGTAGTTCTTGTTTATAAATTTTTTTATTTTTTATTTTATTTTTTATTTATTGTCAAAAAACAGTACAAACTGCGTATGACCACGTGGAGGGAAAAAAAACTAATTTACTCTCCGGAAGCAAGCAAGGGACCATCCCATCAATTCCGATCAAGGGCCCTAAGGCAGAGGCGGATTCAAAAAATTCAGCAAAAATTCCTAGATAAGATAAAAAGTTAGCTGCGAGTTATAATACTAATAGAATGTCAATATGTTTGTAATTTTAAGCAAAAAATTACATGTAAGTTATTATCGAACTATAGATTATTCTGAGTATAGTGCTTAAAAATTGAAATAACACTAAATTCACGATTTATTGTTACAATAGACCCGCCCCTAGACAAAGCCTAGAGAACCTGTATGATAAATCCGCCTCTACCCGAAGGAAAACCGGAGAAAAACCCGGGCCAGGATGGGGCTACAGAATTTATGTACACAAACGTGCCAATGTTGAGTACACATAAAACTAAATTAATATGAGCCATAAGACAACACAATCATGCAAGAAAATAGTTTTTGAAATTGTTATAAGTTGTTTAAAAAGTACTACAGCAATGGCGTGATAAAGCACAAGACGAATTTAACTTTTGTTAAAATCAATAAATTCTTTTACAGTGTAGAAGCACTGGTGCAGGAGGTAGTTTTTAACCGCGGATTTGAAGATATTCAATTTCATAATATCTTTTATATTCTTGGGCAGGGAATTATATAGAACGATTCCCGAATGGTATGGTCCCTTTTGGCAAAGAGTGGTTGACACTCTAGGGCGATGAATATTACTACTATTGCGTGTATAGTGTTCGTGAACGAGACTGTTTCGTATAAAGCAAGGGTGGCACTTCAGTAATTCGGACTTAACAAACACGACTGTTTCATAAATATAAATGCAGGGAAGTGTTAATATATTTAATTCCTTGAATAAAGGTTTACAAGAGTTTCGGGGGTGAGATTTACAAATTATCCGAACTATCCTCTTCTGAATTCTGAAAGTTTGAATACTCTGACCGGAATTACCCCAGAAGGTAATGCCGTAACGTAAATGGGAGTAAACGTTTGCAAAATATACGCAACGGGAAATACGTGGACTAACTGCGTTAACTAAGATTCGGAATGCGTAACACAATTTGCTTAATTGGGAATTAAGATTGTCAATGTGACAATTCCATTTGAGGTTGTCTTGAATATGGAGACCTAAGAATTTTGTATTTGTAACAGTTTTTAATTGTGTTCCGTTTAAAGAAAGAGAAACCTGGGGTAAAGATTTTGTGATACTATTGTGAAATGACATAGACACTGTTTTGTCAGTGTTTACAATGAGACGATTTGCATGGAACCAAGTCGAAAGGTTAGACAAAACTTTTTGAGCATTGGCGTGTTTACATAGTAAATTAGTGTCATCAGCAAAAAGAACCATTTTGCAATCTGATGTGGATGATGACATGTCGTTCACATACAATAAAAAGAGTATAGGGCCGAGAATTGATCCTTGGGGTACTCCGCAAGTAAGTGGCTTTGTTTCTGAAAGACAACGCTCAAGTATTTTATTTTTAGTATAGGATATTTCTACTTGTTGATATCTATCTTTTAAATAAGAAGTTAGCCATTGATGTGGAAGTCCACGAATGCCTAAAGAATGCAATTTGGTAAGGAGAATTCCGTGATCGATGACATCGAATGCTTTGGATAAGTCAAGAAAAACACCCTGAGGATTTTCTCCACTGTCTAGAGATGTGGTAACATCGTTTAAGAAGGAAAATATGGCGCTTGTAGTGGAAAAGGATTTCCTAAAACCGTGTTGATCGTCAGAGAGAATGTTATATTTTGATAAAAAATCTAGAAGACGCTTATAGAACAATTTTTCTAGGATTTTTGAGAAAGTGGGTAGTAGAGATATTGGTCGGTAATTTCCAATATTAAGTTTGTTTCCTTTCTTGTGTAAAGGTTTCACTTTAGCTCTCTTAAATATATTGGGAAACACCCCTTCCGATAAAGAACTATTAAAAATATTTACGAGTGGATTTAATATAGCGTGGGACGAAGATTTAACAATAAACTCAGGTATATCATCTATGCCTCGTGAAAATTTGTTTTTTAAGGAGCTGATGATTCCCATGACTTCACTGGCGTTAGTTTCGGAAGTGAACATAGAATTGGGTATGTGGGTGGTAATAATTGGAGGACATTGATTTGGATATATTGAGTTCGTTATTTTACCAACTTCTGAGAAGTGAGAATTAAACAAACTTGCGATGTCCTGAGGATTTGACACGATCTTGCCATCGTTTAGTAAAGAAACATTTTCTTCGCGATTTTCAGAAGTTGACGTGTAATTGTTAACAATATTCCACATGGCTTTCATCCGGTTGTTCGATTTTAGTATATGCCTGTCGTTTTCCATAACTTTAGCTGCATAGACTACTTTTCGGAGAATAGTCTTATATTTACGAAAATAATTATGGAATTCGGGTGGCTGGTTATAGCGTTTTGAAAGATAATATAAACGGCGTTTGTTTTTTGAAGAAATTCTTATCCCTAGGGTGATCCATCTATTGTATTTTTTTGTGTTAATTAACTTGCGTTTTATGGGAAAACTAGAGTTGTAATGTTTTAGGAATGTTGAGATAAATACATTGAATTTGTCGTCGGTGTTTTGGCAATTGTAAACATCTTTCCATGTTTCTTCACGCAAATAATTTACGAATATGGATTTATTTATGTCATTAAACTCTCTTGTAAATTTGTAAAGGATTTTAAGCGGTTTTAGTGTATTATTAATAGTCAATACTTGAGCAAGGTGATCACTGTAATTGGCGATAAACTTATAACTTTAAATAAATAAACTTAATAGTAAAAAACGCAGTTGCAAACTGCGTATGACCTAAGTTACTCTTCGGAAACAAGCAAAGGATCATCCCATCAATTCCGATCAAGGGTCCATGGGCAGTGGCGGATTTAATATTGACAAAATAAATTATTTAATAAATACGTACTGTTATCCATTAATTACTCAAAATAAATTGTAGATATTCGTGCAGTAAAAATTCGAGATTAATAAAATAAAAGTATTAATGACATTCCCGCCCAAGGAAAATTCGCCACAATCCGAAGGAAAACCGGAGTAAAACCCGAGCCAGGATGGGGTTACAGAGATAATGTACACAACCGTGCCAAGGTTGCGTACAGTTAGAAATAAACTATTAAAAAAACAAAAAGGAGCAAAATCAACACGTATGGAATAGGAATTTAATCAATATATAAAGCACTATAACAATGGCGTGATAAAGTATAAGAGATATTAACATCACTTACATATTCGAAGTCATGTGCAAAATAATAATTATTAGGAAATTTAATCTCTCATTAACTTCTTTTATTAAAATCTGTAAATTATTTCACATTATAGAAACAATAGCATATTAAAAAGCTCTAAAACGGTGGATTTAAAGAGATTCAATTTATTTATATATTTTAGATTTTGGGGAAGGGAATTATACAAAATTATTCCTGAATGATAAGGGTCTCTTTGGCAGAGTTATTGACACGCCAGGACTATGAATATTAACCTTATTACGAGTGTTGTGTTCGTGAACTAGACTATTTCTTCTAAAGCAGGGATGCGATTTTAATAGTTCTGTCTTAACAAACATGTCTACTTCATAAATGTATATGCAAGGGAGAGGGAGAATATTTAATTCTCTAAATAAAGGTTATTAATGAATCTCGGGGGTGCGATTTACCTATAATCTGAATAATTCTCTTTTGAATTCTAAAAGATTGAATACTCTGAGTGGATTGGTCCCAGAAAATGCCGTGCCGTAAATGAGAATATACTTTTGCAAAATACACGCAGCGAGAAACGTGTTGACTAACAATGTTGGTTAAAATTCGGAAAGCATAGCATATTTTAATTGGTTTGGAATTCAAATTATCAATATGGCAATTCCATTTGAATATGAAGCCCTAAAATTTTTTGTTATCTTGACTGATCTTATTTGGGTTCCGTTTAGCGAAAGGGATGTAGGAGGGAGAGATTTCGTTACATTATTATGAAATGACATGATAAAATGTTTTATCAGTAATAAGGATGAGACGATTTGATTGAAACCAAGACGAGAGGTTAGAACTTTTTGTGCATTGACATGTTTACATTGTAGATTTGTGTCATCAGCAAAGAGAATCATTTTGCAATCGGGCGTGGTGGATGTCATATCATTTACGTACAATGAAGATAAGATAGGGTCTAAAATTGAACCTTGAGGAACTCGGCAAGTAAGTGGCTTTGTTTATGAAAGGTAATATTGACACTTTATTTTCAACATGGGAAATTTCTACTTACTGATGCCTATCTTTCAAGTAGGAAGTTATCCATTGATGAGCCAATTCACGAATGCCATATGAGAGCAGTTTTGAGAGAAGAATTTCGGAATCGATTACACCAAATGCCTTCGAAAAATCAAGAAAAAACTTTGTGGATTATCTCCACGGTTACATCATTTAGAAAATAAAATATGGCGCTGTTAGTTGAAAAGGATTTCCTGAAACACTGCTGATCGTTGGAGAGAATATTATGCGATAAGAAGTCTAAAAGTCTCTTATAGAAGAGTTTTCAGGATTTTCGAGAAAGTTGGCCATGTAAAGGTTTCACTTTAGCTCTTTTAAATGTCAGGAAACACACCTTCAGACAAGGAGCTATTGAAAATGAGTGAGTGGATTTAATGTAACGTGAGAGGAAGATTTTACTATAAATTCAGGTACATCATTTATCCCTGCTGAAAATTTATTTTTTAAAGAACTGATGACACTCATATGAACATAGAATGCGGTATGTGAGTGGATGTTTTTGGTGGACATTGGTTTTGAGTTACTAATTTCCATGTTTTTGAGAAAATAAGAATTAAACAAAATTGCGATGTCCTTGATTTGATACAATTTTGCTATCGTCTAGTACGGAAATGTTTTCTTGACGATTTTCTGAAGAGCATGTGTAATTTTTTATGTTATTCCACTTAGAATCGAACAACCGGTCAAAAACTATTATCTGTCATATTCCATTACTTTAGCTGCATAGACCACTTTTCTAAGAATGGATTTATATTACGGATGATGAAATTCGGGTAGTTGGTTATTGAGTTTTGAAAGATAATATAAATGACGTTTGTTTTTTGAAGAAATTCTAATCTCTTGAGTTATCCATCGATTGTGATTGTTTACTAAAAACTTGCGTTTTATAGGAAAGCAAGAGTTGTAATACTTCAAGGCTATTGAAAAAAATACATTGAATTTATCGTTGATGCTTTCACATTTATACACGTCATCCCACGTTTCCTGATGTGGTTTTTAAAAATTGTTAATTTTTCCCCTTACTTTGTCTAGTATATATTGTACGGGATATTTTGTGGTTTTAATTTATCTTCAATAGTTAATATTTGTGCAAAGAGGTCGCTGTACCCCGCTTTAAATACTTGAGAAGTATACATGAGTCTATTGTTGACAATTATCTGGTCCATAGAGACGAGTGTGGTCGATTATCGTAGCAACAAGATTGAAGGAACTGATTAGTTTATTGAACCTATTCTTGGGATTGTACGCGGAATCCGATTCACTGAAGAAATCGATATTGAAATCGTCACAGATAACAATAATTTCGTATATTAGTGTTAGATATTTTAATACGATTTCGAAGTTCAGAAAAATGATTTCAAGATCTGAATGAGGTGGTCTGTAAATACACAAAACTACAATGCCTTTATCGGTAAAACGAACTGCAGAGAGTTCGAAGATACCATCCTGGCCGAATTTCCCGTAACCTAACAATGCGGAGGATAAAATGTCATTTTTAACGTAGATACACGTACCTTTGAAATTTTGTCGACAGTAAAAACTAATTAAAGAATAATTTGAAATAAAAGGACTTTTTATGTCATTGTCAGAAAGCCAATGCTCTGTTAGGCATAAACCAAATGGATAGTCTAGTAAAAGAATTTCAATATCTATTACTTTGTTGGAAAGCGACTTAACATTATGATGAAAGGCATTTATTTTATTTATTCGAGGGATACAAGTGAATTCAGATGGTTGAGGAGAATTTATATTTGTCATCTTCGAGCAACACATCGATGATCACACCCATCAAGCAACACACATACGTATTTTGACCTCTCCGACTTTGCTCACCCACTATTTTTGAGTGTAATAGCTTTTTACAATAATTTTTTAAAGAAAATATTAACATAGTTTATTAAGTTTTGTCTAACCTTTCGACTTGGTTCCATGCAAATCGTCTCATTGTAAACACTGACAAAACAGTGTCTATGTCATTTCACAATAGTATCACAAAATCTTTACCCCAGGTTTCTCTTTCTTTAAACGGAACACAATTAAAAACTGTTACAAATACAAAATTCTTAGGTCTCCATATTCAAGACAACCTCAAATGGAATTGTCACATTGACAATCTTAATTCCCAATTAAGCAAATTGTGTTACGCATTCCGAATCTTAGTTAACGCAGTTAGTCCACGTATTTCCCGTTGCGTATATTTTGCAAACGTTTACTCCCATTTACGTTACGGCATTACCTTCTGGGGTAATTCCGGTCAGAGTATTCAAACTTTCAGAATTCAGAAGAGGATAGTTCGGATAATTTGTAAATCTCACCCCCGAAACTCTTGTAAACCTTTATTCAAGGAATTAAATATCTTAACACTTCCCTGCATTTATATTTATGAAACGGTCGTGTTTGTTAAGACCGAATTACTGAAGTGCCACCCTTGCTTTATACGAAACAGTCTCGTTCACGAACACTATACACGCAATAGTAGTAATATTCATCGCCCTAGAGTGTCAACCACTCTTTGCCAAAAGGGACCATACCATTCGGGAATCGTTCTATATAATTCCCTGCCCAAGAATATAAAAGATATTATGAAATTGAATATCTTCAAATCCGCGGTTAAAAACTACCTCCTGCACCAGTGCTTCTACACTGTAAAAGAATTTATTGATTTTAACAAAAGTTAAATTCGTCTTGTGCTTTATCACGCCATTGCTGTAGTACTTTTTAAACAACTTATAACAATTTCAAAAACTATTTTCTTGCATGATTGTGTTGTCTTATGGCTCATATTAATTTAGTTTTATGTGTACTCAACATTGGCACGTTTGTGTACATAAATTCTGTAGCCCCATCCTGGCCCGGGTTTTTCTCCGGTTTTCCTTCGGGTAGAGGCGGATTTATCATACAGGTTCTCTAGGCTTTGTCTAGGGGCGGGTCTATTGTAACAATAAATCGTGAATTTAGTGTTATTTCAATTTTTAAGCACTATACTCAGAATAATCTATAGTTCGATAATAACTTACATGTAATTTTTTGCTTAAAATTACAAACATATTGACATTCTATTAGTATTATAACTCGCAGCTAACTTTTTATCTTATCTAGGAATTTTTGCTGAATTTTTTGAATCCGCCTCTGCCTTAGGGCCCTTGATCGGAATTGATGGGATGGTCCCTTGCTTGCTTCCGGAGAGTAAATTAGTTTTTTTTCCCTCCACGTGGTCATACGCAGTTTGTACTGTTTTTTGACAATAAATTTATTTATTTATATTTTATTTATTTACGCATGGACGTCGGCATTTGTCACACATCCGGCGCCTTATTTAAATTATGCCACGGTACCAACACAATATAAACAAGCTCATATACTCCAGTTCCAAAGGTGCTACTAATAATAAATTTATTATCAAAAAACAGTACAAACTGCGTATGACCACGTGGAGG
>NNCF01126418.1:1166920-1193594 GCA_002313205.1 Laupala kohalensis | reverse complement strand
TTAGCTGCATAGACTACTTTTCGAAGAATAGTCTTATATTTACGAAAATAATTATGGAATTCGGGTGGTTGGTTATAGCGTTTTGAAAGATAATATAAACGGCGTTTGTTTTTTGAAGAAATCCTTATCCCTTGGGTGATCCATCTATTGTATTTCTTCGTGTTAATTAACTTGCGTTTTATGGGAAAGCTAGAGTTGTAATGTTTTAGGAATATTGAGATAAATACATTGAATTTGTGATTGATGTTTTGGCAATTGTGAACATCTTTCCATGTTTCTTGACGCAAATAATTTATAAATATGGATTTATTTATGTCATTAAACTCTCTTGTAAATTTGTAAAGGCTTTTAAGTGGTTTTAGTTTATTATTAATAGTCAATACTTGAGCTATAATCGAGAGAGTTCGCAAGAGGAAATTTTGTAGGTTTGGACGAACAAGAGCTTTCATGTGGATCCCTCAGGTGTTTATAAAATGAAACATCCGAAGATGAGCGGGATTAGTCTCATTTAGAAATGGCTCAAATTTAAATAACATGCGAGCGATATAGGGCCGAAATTTTGTGGATAAACTTTCCTCCAAATCTCTCTTTAGTTAATCTCAGTAGATTCCGTCGGGAA
The DNA here is from genome assembly GCA_002313205.1 of Laupala kohalensis. Classification (NCBI taxonomy): domain Eukaryota; kingdom Metazoa; phylum Arthropoda; class Insecta; order Orthoptera; family Trigonidiidae; genus Laupala; species Laupala kohalensis. The sequence continues at coordinate 1,192,975 of NNCF01126418.1, read as the reverse complement.
CTTTTATTTTTATTTCTTTGAGGCGAATAATATTGCCACTCATTGCTATCACGTAAATCTCTCCAAAGATTTTTTTTCCGACTTGATTCATTATTATCAATATATACTAAACCATAACATAATGAACGTTGCCAGAGTTTGTGTGGGTAAATATATATGGGTTAAAAGAATAATAAGTGATTCTTGAGTGGTAAGTGCGCTAAAGGTCAGGCATAGTTGTTACGTTTCATAATATGAAAAGATATCCTGTTAATATTTGCGACTAGTTTTGTATAAGTACTGAAGCTCTGAAGCAACGAGTTAAAGCTAGTAAATCTGACCTACGAAAATAGATGAATGCTAATTAAATTGAATCGTATACTTACACCATTCAGTGGCGGATTAAAGGGGGCGGGGGCGATGAAGCTATAGCGCCCCCTAGGAATTTGACTTTACTTTGTAAAACTCATAAAAAGCGAGTTCGTTAAATATTTTTTCAATTTGATTTACAATATCTAGAACCCTGTTTCTAGTTAACATCACCGGGATCAAATTACTTGTCGCTACTTATTCTTTTCATTGCATTTCGTCCCGTATGGCAAAGGATTTTTATATGCAGCGCAATGTTATTGTATACAGAAGTGCGTTTGAAAAGAACCATAATAAAATGAAAGATTCCTCGGAAAATGAAACTATCGGGGAGAAAGTGGGGCTGAGCAAAGCTGACAAAGTTTCGCCCCCCCCCCTTCACCGCACCACCGAGCACTCGCTGGATCCACCCCTAATACGCTTGATAATTAAACAAATTAACTCAATAGGAGTGGCTAATGATACGGCACATTATGTTCACATTGAAGGCGATTCAACTACGTATATCACCACATCGTATTAAGCAATCCAGGGCTGTCAATATACAGCGACTATGTGGTCAAATACATTAAGCCAGTGGTTCCCAATTCAAATACAGGGCCAAAATCGTAAAATATAAAATATTTTTCGTAACTATAAACACCTTTAAAAAACCTTATTTTTTATTTTCCTTTGTACTAATTTTTAGTTAAACTACGTGAAAATTATTTTAGGTATAAATGTAATTGAAATTTTATTGTTCTGTACAATCAATCAATCAACCAACCAACCAATTAATCACTCAGTAAACTATTAAATCCATCAATGAACAAACAAAATAATGATCAAACAAATAAATAATTGTGCAAAGAGCAGTTACAAAATGCGTATGACCCGTACTCATTAATGTAGAAGCAAATACAAAACCAGTAGGTTCCAGGAATTTTGGCGGAAATGTAATCACTAATCGAGAATTCACGGTATTCAAACTTTATTACAATGCAATACTTAGTCTACTTTCGACTCGTGACACGCTAGGTGGAACTATCTTGGGGTAATCCCGCCATGGAGGCTCGCGCGTTGTGTAGCGATCGCGATATTTGCGGAAGCCAAAGTTTCTGGTCTCGGTAGCTCTTATTGCAAGGCTCTTCAGCTATTGAACATTTGCCCATTTTTTTTTTTAAATGATAGGTTGAGAAAATAATGAGAAAGTTCGGAAAAAAGTTTTGAATTGAAGGTGCGTGCATTGTTCACGAAAAGTAATATTTAAAAAAGATTAAATCAAATATTTCAAACTTTTCCTTCAAAATAATTGGGATCGCATTATATTCGGGCGAATACGGTAGTAATTAAAATCTGTGACTGACTTATCATCCACCCAGGTCTTCTAAGTTCCATCGACCAATCCAAGTTATTAGATGGCTCTCACTGATTAAGGCTACCGCTCACAAATATATCGTCTAAGTTAACTACATTTTTGTGTATTTATTTTTAAATTATGTACTTGAGTAAAGACTAAATGGTGCAATAAAACCTTATTAGTCCAACATTCTATATTCTGCAATGTTGGAAAATCCGGCATCTATGGGTATGACCGTCAATTCCATTTCAAATCAGAAATAATTTATAATTATCATTAAGTTATTAGTTTTTAATGTAAATGATAAATTTATGTAATGTACATATAATTCTTATTTATTATTAAACCCAGTTTTCTGAGAAAAAAAACTCTGTAGTTTGGCGAAGTTCCTAAAATGCACAAGCTGCCTGATTAAAGAAATTCTACTGTAAAAAAGAGTTCAACTTATGAAGGTTTCCCTGTATTTACCACATTCACTGAAGGAACTACAAATAGAAATTGACATTTATAAAATAAACTTTTGTGTGCTGAACTACCTTAGTTTATTTACAAATATTAAAAAAATTTATAGATAACAAAGTTTAAATTAACCCTGTTAATGCTCTACAGTTCAATTATATTTATATCACATTTATCTTAGTGTTACTTGGAATCCAAGCTGCGAACATACAAAAAATATATGTTTCTTTCAAAGTTGAACTAAAAATTGGGTGAAAAATGCTAACTCAAGAGAATTTCACTTGAGCATTATGATTTGATATTGGTCTAATTAGATTCCGCAAATGTAGAACAGTTGTTGTAACTTCAATATCTGTCCATTAATTGTGTAATGCAGCTCTGTACAGAATTCTATTCCATCATTAGTTTCAAATTCAATCTGGAAATAATTCAGAGAAAAAGTACTCATGAAAACTATGAGATACACAATACAATGAAAAAGGGCAATGCATTTCTTTCAAAAATTAAATTTTTTCAGCTCACAATTACAACTTGTTGGACCTCCAATCTTGAACATTTTTAAATTTAATGTCTCATGAAAAGAAGTTAAAATGAATTATTCTCCTGACAAGAGCCTTGGATCAGAAAATGAGTCAGGTTTCTAGCGACTGCTTACCACCCTAAAAATGAAAAAAACTCATTATACCAAAAGATAAAGAAAAATTGCATCTTCCTAACTTTCTCCAGCTAAGTATGTACTAAGAGAGAAATTTTTAGGAATAACTTATTATTTTTATTAATTCATGTGGGTAAAAATAAAAAATCTCAACACTCACCAGGACTGCGTTACTTTCTCAGAACAGCCTTAGTTACAACTAATGAGCATTTCATACCTATTCATTAAGTGCTCAGGCATATGATATTGACTGTAATATTGAGATCCCCTAGGTACATAATCTTCTCAGAGGTTTCGTTGCTTGCAAGGAAGAATCTACAAAAATTTCAAATACTGAAAAACATTTCTCATACACAAAATAACACAGTACTAGAAAATAAAATAATTTTAAAAAGTCTTACTATAGAATCATTATGTCAGGTGTCAAAACAACTAGAAAATATGAAGGAGCATAGAAAAATAAATAAACCTTTCATTACTTTTACACTTGAACTTCCCGATAGATTTTACCAACAAAAGAAAACCATTCTATGATGATAGATATGATGACTTTTACTCAGTTTCATATGATAGAACATCAATGTCTGAAGTTCCCAGAAGAAAAATACAAGAAATGTTTGGCTGAGTCATGAAGGATACCAGTACACTTCTTATATTTTACACAAGAGACAGAGTGTATCAGTCTTATAAAATTAACTATCATCCCTTTTGTCTTACCAAGGCCACTTGATTTTTTTCCTTTTTTATCTGACAGGCCGAGAAGGTTTGTTAACTAAAAATAAATGTAATAGATACAGTGTGATTCAAAACATTGTATGCCATTGTTTTCTTTAATTCAATAATTGATGAACCTTTATACCTCTATAATTATTGACGGAGGAATGCATTGTATCTAGAGACTGGATTCTTATGCATCATTTATCATTAAAATATGGTGTATAAAACACTGAAATTTGTAAAAAAAATGTGCAATAAAAATATTGCAAATTAGAAGAGAGAAATTTCAATGGTTGGCAAAAATATTTTAATTGTGTAATAAATTACATTTTGGATTAATATTAATCCTAGGAAATAATGTTAAAACTCAAAATCCTGGCACAGAAAATTTTACATGAATTACCCTATATTTCAACAAAAATTATTTGGCACTGGGCATTTACCCAAATGCCATCAGGTTCACATTTCAAGAAACCTATATTTTTTAGTTTCTGTTCTTTTTAGTAATAGCAAATTTTGTAAATCATTCGTTCATCAAATACAAACACTGCTGTAGCTCTCATCCACTTCCTACAACGTCAAGAGAATCTTGGGTACAAACAAGAAATGTGATTTAACATCTATGGCTTCATTAACTTGGGAGACAGCCACCAACCCTGAGACTTTTCCTATGCTTTGAAAATCACCCTCTTTGAGTTAATGTACTACTTCCATGTATTTATCCTACTAATTGGCAACAGCCAAAAGCTAGTAGCCAAGTGCAAAATATTATGCAAAAACTAGTAGCAAAATATGAGGTGGGTCCTTATAAGAACAGGAGCTGGAGATGAGGGTTCACCCTTAGTTTCTTCTTTGTAAAAAGCAACACGATATGAAGCTTTCAAGAACATATTCCCTCAAATCCTACAGGGTAGGTGTAGCAAGATATGTGAATAATTCTCAACACCCAAAATTACCGATGTGCTCATTTTCAACTTTAAAAGCACAAAATGAATATTCAGAAACAAAAGCATTCTATTATGAGGTATTGTTTGTTATTGGTATTATAACGTGACATAAAATTCACATCTCACTAGAGTCAATTCAAATAATGACAACTTTTTCAAGTCTCCAATGACACAAATAAAATATGCATTGAATCCAGTCTTTCAGTATATCTTATGGAGAATACATATATTTCCAAAAGAAAACTGATTTAAAATACACATGTGCCTGCAGGTAAGCTTACTTGCAGGAAATTTTCCAATGTATTTTTTTCTACATCCCTATTATCCATATCACTCAACTTTTGAACAAAATATTTAAGTTTCTTCAACTTGCTACACATGAATCAAGAGATCCTGAATATTATTATTATTCTTTAACTGAAAAATACAAATCATATCAGTTTTCTATTTTATTTAGAATTTTATCTGTCATTATAATTCATAATAATGTTATTCAACAAATGATATAAAAGTAAAGAAAACAATTACATTTATAAGAGATTTGACTAGCTTGAAGGGCTAATACTACCTTCATAAAATAAAACTTTTACTAAAAACAAAAATTACAAGCAAGTGGGTATTAACAGATTTAAAAATTTTAAGCCATCTCTTATTAGTGTTATTATGAATGAAAAATAACAGGGATGATCAGAATTGTATCACTTACATTAATTTAACAGTTGGTTAATTTAATGCTTACTAAAATGCCAGAATATTCAATGAAGGATTTTACCTAAATACTCACCCTCAGAAGATGATCGACTTGTCTCGTGGCAGGAGGAAGACAGGAATAGATAATAGGACATTGAATATCAATGATAAACATTTAATTTTTTCATATGAATATTTAATGAACTAGCCTGGGTGAATGTTGGACAACCTTTACACAAAGCTCTGACAATACAAATCGTCAGCTAGGGCCAAACTCATACCATACAATACAAGCACCTTCCAACATTCTTTTCGGTTGCGCACCAACATGGCTAACAAACACGTAGGCTTGCCATGCCTCGCTGGCCAGTGGTAAAAACAAGACACCCTTTTCAATAAAGGACTTCATAATATTTTTCTTTCAAAATCATCATACACATTCACCAATCATAATCATCATCACAAAATGTTCACAATCAAACCACAGTCTTGAGTATCGCTCAATGTGAGCTATCATTGTGTTGAGAAGCAGCAGCAGAGCAGTGATGCCAACACGGCAGCCTCGCTCACGCAGGACTAGGAGGAGCGAGGTTGGCGCTACCTAATCGGACTTGAGAACTATATGTACCATATATAGTACTAAAAGGAGAAAATTATTAAAAATAAGGGAAGAACCTAATATAACATCACTGCACTTCCAATAATAAAGAATTTGAGCAAAACATGCTTTCATTCAGTTTTATGAAGCTCTTGAGGGGGTGGGAAAAAAAAAAAAAAGAAAGGAGAATAGACAAAACATGAACATTTGAATAAAATTCTACCACTAAATTCACCCCAATGCCTATACACTTATTTCATAGTTTCATTTTTCTATCCCAGCCCGCCCTCTTCCCCACCCCAACAGCCAGCATTATCTTCAAATAAACAGGTTTTGGCCCCTCAGAAGCAAAAACATTTTTTCTTCCCTCTTTAAAAATCCCATTCAGTCTCCAAGAGGCGAAATGACGCTTTCTTCAATAACAAAATAGCAGCATTTTCCACCATGGCATATAATAACATTTCTGTACATTAGGTAATAGTATACAATAATAAGAAGCCTTTCTATTAACTTCTTGAGTATTATACGATATATAACATTGCTTTACAAATGAGGAGGATGTTTAAGCTATTTTCAGCACACCATTTCTATAAGCAGCAACAGCTGGAGATTTAAAAAACAAAAAGAAAATGTAAATTTTTAAGATTTAGTACTAACATATTCATTGGGTATGTATAGTGCAGTTATTGTTAACATGAACTCTGAAAAACTAGCGCCATTAAGTGCTAAGCTCCTCCACAAACAAATTGATAATTAAAAAATATTTAAAAAATGAAATGGTCAACAAGACATCGAGAAACAATATCACAAGGGCCCATGGAATCTTCATCACACTAGAGAAGCGATAAATCTGGAATTTGAAAGACTGAACATCACAGAGCTACAGGCAGACCGGAGAGGGTAAGGTCACAAACATGTCTAGCCAGAGAAGAATAGCTCACAGAAAACATAGCCAGTGCTGGGTGTTGTTACACAGCTAGAGAGGTATTACACCCGTGCTCATATCACCAGCAGTTCTGATTTTCTAAATAACCATACTAAGAAATTCAGAACTTAAGGTGGCTGGACAAGCAGAAATTGTAATTGCATTTCACTGGTGCATGCAGACATTCATATCCAACTCCAGAATACACTGCACGTTGAGCCTTAGGATCTCTCATCAAGAAGTCAAAGTCCCTTGTCTTCTTAAGCAGCACTAACTGTCTTGTCACATATATGGATCTTCCAATATCAGAAGCATTTCTTTGGGTTCACTGAGGAAAAGAAATGGATGGACCACAAGCTTTATCTGACCTACAGGAAACAAAGGGTCTACAAGGAACTTAATTAGATTGACCGACAAACATGTTCATCTAGTTTGTTACTAAAACGAATTAATTTTGAACTTTGTCTTTAGCATGGGGATGAACTCCAAAGATGGAGGAGGAGGTGGTACAAAAAGACGGCTGTTTCCTTGAGAAGAGGGACCAGCAGTGACTAGTCGTCTGCACGGCTGCACAGAGCTGGATGTAACAGGTATTCTCCGAAAAAATATCTCTGTGTGGTCAGTATGTGCAGGGCTTGGAGGAGGATTTCTTGGCAAGGAATGAGGAAAATGGGGTTCATAGAGCTCACAGTCGCCAGTCGAAATAGACCGGCGGGGTTGCCACTACTAACTGCCAGCTGAATGTACTGTGGCTGCCAAAGACACATGATCATGAGTAGGCATTTGATACAAAGGTGGTAGCATGGCATTACTGCCAGCTATGGATACTGGTACAGTTACAGATTGGGCTCCTCCTGTGGGCAGAGACCCCATAGGAGGCATCACTTGGACACCAGGAACCATAGGTATGGTGGCAATGTTCTGCACACCTGACATCACTGGTATTCCTGTCATCCCAGGCATCAGAGGCATGCCAGACATAACCTGCATCCCGGGCATACCAGCAACTACCTGACTTGGAAGGGTTATTGGACCCATACCATTGTTGCCAGGAGGACTCGACATTTGTTTATTGAAACATGTTCTCAAAGTGTCCTCTATAAGAACAGCAATTTTTTCCCTGTCCGCCTGTAAAAAAAAGTAGTAAATGCAATAACACACCAAGTTGTATACTAAAAGGATTTTTAAATCTTTAACTTGAACAAAAGTAAATTTCAATGATACAAGCAACACACATTTTTCAAACAACAAAAGTTTGTTTATTAATTAAGAAAATTTTACCTCATTAATGAAGCCAAAATGCACCAGCTCATGGGCTAAAAGCAATGCAGAGTCCAGCTCTGTTACCAAGCATGTTAATTGCCGATTCATTTTGTCATCCATTCGTAACAACAAGGTCATCTAGGGACAAAAGACAGAAATAAATCCTACAATATGATTCAAATATTCTTANAAAAAAAAAAAAAAAAAAAAAAAAAAAAAAAAAAAAAAAGAGGGCAACAACATGAATAAATTGATTTCTATACTTATTTCCATAAAATGGAAATAAACTGGAAGTACTGAAGTGAAACTACATAAAATTTATATCAATGGTGTCGAGCAGACAAATGGACCATAACTATTTATCCATGTTTAATTTGAATTCACTGCCCACTACTATACAACCAAGACTACATTCATTTACTACTTTCCTGAACTATTAATACTCATACTTCTTATACTGATTTCACAACACTAACATCAAACTGGTTTTTCTTAACAAACCTGTGGCTCAGTAAAGAACAACAAATGACGTAATCTACTTCAACAAGAAAGGAGCATTATTTCCTTCTCTTTTATTTATTGTACTGATTTGTGATTCAATTTTTGTAGGAAAAATTTCAACACTTTTTAATTTCATGCCATATAAAGTCAATTATCATCCCAAAGTTTCGTTTCAAGTGTTAGGAGTAAATAAACATATTTGCACTCTACGTTTAGACCCATGCATCTGACTATACAAAGATTTTAAGTAAATGCAAAGAACTTGGCTCATTGCATTCAGAGACATGTATGTTCTCTTTTTAAAAATATTTTTTAACAAATAACTAGGATTACTACCTATACTATTGAAAAAACTCACAGCAAGGTCTGCACCAGAGTCCTTCGGTTTGACATTGCACATCATATTGACGATTCGCCTATTCTCCACATCAACAGGTTCAGGAGTCACAGACTTGACCGACTCTGCTAATTCTGGTGAGATGGCACGAGGGCGGGGAGGAGGTGGCTGACGTGCTGCATATGCTGTCAGTGGGTAAATGCCGAATCTGTAGACATGTCATGTTAGATATATATTACACTGCTTCCTATAACACTCAAGTTTTCATAAATTGTCTCAACTCATTCAACAATTTATGAGGAAAATGAACTATTAATTATATTTCACTATTAAATCCAAAATTTAAATAAAAAGAATTCAGGATATTTTGAGAATATTCATGCATCAAGATTATACAAAGAGATGTCACACTTATTCATTCCTAAAAAAAGAGAGAGAGAATTTATGAGAATCAGAAATAGATAAAAACACATGTTTACATGTGGAAACCAAATGAAAATAAACTTGTATCAAAGAAAAATGCAATTAGCAATTAGGACAAAATAGTTAGAGAATTAATGAATTTGCAACAAGAAATACATATTTCAAAATTCTCTGGGGTAATTGATCCTGCATTTTGCATCTTTCTATGAGTAAAGCAAGTCAAGAATAGAATAATGTTCCCACTGAAAGAACACACTGCTGCAGTTGTGAAAGTCACAAAGAGAAGAACTTAAGGTGTTTCTCACAAAGATCATATAGAGAATTTTTTATCATAATGACAAGTTTTTCTAATACAATGACAGGGAAATGTGAAATTATTCTAAATGCAATGATTTCATTCCTGAACAGAAATACTTAATATTATTGATGCAGTTTTACCAACTTCTTATCATCTTATCTCTCAAAAAAAGAGTTTTATAGAATAAGTATTTAAATAAATAAATAGATAAATAAATAAATTTATTGTCAAATTATAAGCAGTACAAACTGCATATGACCACATGGAAAATAATAAACTAATTTACTAGACACATTATTTTATAAAGCTTAAATTAGAACTAAATAAACCCATAAGCTTGTATTAAGACAATTAACTTTCCCACAATATTTTTAGGGAAACTGAAACATACAATTACAAAATATTGCTGCCTCCATTCTTTTATACCTCTGACAACAAAACTAATATTTAATTCGGTGAGAACATGTGAATCTTAGATCTTATTCAAGTGTGTCCTTGACTATTTAAAACTTCCCTGACACTAGCATCAGGAAGTCAGTCAGTCTCTCATTCGCATGTTTAATCAATTTTTAAGTATAGTATTATTAATCATGTAGACTTCAAATTCTGAGTAAACTAATTGTTTAAAGAAAAGACATTTGTGGAAATTTCCCCATCAACATATTATGATTAAAAAGAAGGGAGTAAGGTAACACGGTTCTTGAAGGATTCGTAAATGGTTTCAGTTGAAGGCATCTATGTCAAGAAGGTATCTTGAGCTAAATAAGGCAAAAAATATTTTCATATATGACACTCATGTACGTTCTTTCAAGATAATTCCAAACTGAAAGATTATTTCTGATTCACATGGTACATACCATAAAATTCCTGCATTTCCAAACTTGTTAAATGATGAAACTAGTTCAATGAAAGGAACCATTTTACATAGAAATTTAAGTTTACATGACACTTAATAAAAGAGTTGTTTTGGGAATTTCAGGTGTCACCATGAAGACAAAGATTAGAGGTAATGTAAAAGTAAAATCTACTTTTACTTCAAACACTTTCACATTCATAATTTTTTTTACAATTATCAATCACTCAAGAAAAATTCAGTAAATAACATCGTTACAATTAAACATGCATTTTCAACACCGAACTTTCACACACATTCTGTCTTGCTAATAAAAGAGATCTTGACCAAGACATGAAGTGGACAAAAACACCAACACTCAGATTAACAATCATACACAGTGGATTCAGTACGATGAAACTACACACAAGTATCCATCTTGATCAACTAATGAAGGAATGCAAATGGAGACAAAACAGATATTGCCATCCCAAAACTGATCTCCAAGTTGTTATATAATGTCTGATAGTAGACTCTACTTGCGTCTGATCATTACATTCACACAACACACCATAACATTCATCAATGAGAAAACTTGGCCTCTGTGAAGAACATTACTTGAAGAGGTAGGGATCAGAGTATTCCTAGCTGGGAAGTGAAGTTTCTTGAGGAACGATACTTCATTGTCCACATTAACTAGAACAGGGATGTTTCCAGAGCACATTAAGTTATGTACAATAGAATACTAATGGAAGTTCTGTTTGAACTACGAACTACAGATGATGATACAGAACTGACAAAATCACACAAGCACTGTCGTATAAAATGATTAAAAAGCTGAGAGATACAGGTGAACAGAATGGAAGACACAGGTGATAATTAACTGGAAGTGGCAGATTCATTTGTCAACATGTAAGCAAATTAGCTTTGTCATAAAAACAAACAAACAAACAAACAACATACTTGACGTCCTCGACAAATTTTTCAAGTTTCTCAGCAGCAGGCACATCTGAGAGACGCAACTGCGTGGGTGGCCGCCCATCAGGGTGGGGTATCTCAGCAAGGACCAAGTCCGTAGACTGCAATCTTGCCGCAACTTCCTCCGTTACTGTTTCAGAAATACTGCCTCCTGTAAAGGAGAAATGTGCTCTCTGAAGTGAATGAAACATAAAAACAATAAAATAAATAAAACATTAGTCCATAACTTCTTTAAGGTAAAAATATGATGATACTGTTACCATTAAATAAGTATATTTATTTTATTATAGCAAATTAAATTAATTTCAATTATTTTGAAACTCTCAAACTTTTTATTGTATGATTCTGTGACCTTGTAATATACCATGATAAAAATTGTTTAACATTGAAGTGATTTTGAGGTGAAATTATATTTTCAGTTTCCAGCAAAATCCTGGATGATAAGAAATTTTTGTTTATTGCAATTGTTCCTTCTCAATGTTTAAAATGGTTACATCCCTAAAAGATGTTAATTCTTTGTATCTTTCTATTAATTATGCTTTTACCAAAACAATTGAACTTTGCACAAGTGGTATACTATGCTCTCATTTCAAATTACATTCATTCCTATTGAGAGGTATATTAACTAATATAAAGGTGAGGATATTGATCACAGAATGCTTGAGGGGAAGTGGGTTAAAATATATTATTCTCATTGATACAGTTGTCCATATGGTTATCTTTTACTTAAAGTACAGTCATCTCTAAAAATTTGCAGGTTCAAGAAGTTTGACCAACTATGAATTTCAATTGATAGAGAATGGAATTAATTTCTATGGTTTGTTCTGGTGTCTCAATTGAACAAAGTGCTATTTGTAAATATTCTGAAGTTCCTGGATCTTCAAGCATTTTGCAGTAACAATTCTGGAGCTCCATGACACATACATTTTAATGTAATTGAATATTACAACATTGATTTAGTCTGTTTATTTGTATTTTCTCTCTCACTTCAAATGCTCTCAGGTAGCAGAACAGAGCAAGGCCATAGATACATGTATTTATAGCCTTATGGAGACATGAGTAATACCATCTGCGAGATCATTTGTGGAATTATTACAAATCAATTTAAATTTGAATTTTAAATTAAATAGTGCATAGTAAAAATGTAAGATTATGATTCAGCCCAGAAAACTCACTTTTGGTAATTAGTTAAGGGTGATGAGATAAAAAGGAACATACACAACCAATCACGCTTTATATGTAAGGTAGATAGATTGTAGAAGTAAGATATAGTGATCATATTGTACCCGAAGAAGAGATGTGATGAAATAAAAGAAAATTAAAAAAAATTATTTTTTAATCAGAAATTTCACAACTAAAATTTTTATTCTGATAATTGGTAACACTCAGATTTTTTCTTACTTCAACTGAAAAATAAAATTGGTATTGCATAACTTCTCTTTCTATTATATAACAAGTACCAGATATGTTAGAAGTGTGATGAAATATTTAGTGAATGTTGATGTCAAGTACTATCCAAGAGAAAGGTAAAACAATTGTCCGTCTTCGAGCTTAATTTGTAAAAAGTTTGAATTTTACATAGTGAATGTTAATGAGCCACTTTTAGCATTATGCTGAACTCACATCTACCACCTGCATATCCATACTCGGCAAACATGTGACTTCTGGATGTACCTCATATTGAAAATTCCAATCTAAGGATTCGGAGATTTCAAGCACACGAAAATATATTGAAAGTTACCAATAACTGTTCATGTCCATTATTATCCATGACCAGTAACAGTAATAAAGGCAGGTAGAAGTGGTGTACGGGATTTGGGAGTCAACACGGGTGGTGCAGTGGTAGCAGACCTGTGGTCATAGGAGAAGGTCCCGGGTTCGAGTCCAGGTCCATCGCCATTTTCTCCTGGACGTAGTTAATGCAACCTTTCCTCATCAAGTAGGTACTGAGAAGTTGTGGATTAAAAGTAACTATTAATGTTTACGGCATTTCAAAAAGGACTTTCGGCGTATTTCTGATCACATTCCATGTTGCAAGTATTCTTCCTCACCCGTGCCGTGGACGAGAGCGTGCGCTGCCAGCAGCCGCAACGGATGCACCTCGAAGAGCAGAGGGTGGAAGAGAAGATCTCGGGCGGGAGGTCGCTTAGTCGCATCGCGGTGCAGGCAGCGCCTAATGAAGTCTCGCTGGCGCGCGTCGTCCAGAGAGTCGATAGTGCGCCGGATGTGCTCCTCAGTCACCCCCTGCCCGGAGTCCCCGTTCCCCTGGATCTCCAGGGCAGCCATCTCCAGCGCGCACATGCCGAACGCGTACACGTCCGCAGCTGGAGTCAGTCCCACACCTGCAGCTGGGAAAGAGCCACATGCTGAATCTCAAAAGGAACAAGTTGTCGTTTCTACGCCACTCCCTTCCTCTTTTTTCGTTCATTTATTTATTTCACCAACTTCTCACATGGAAGGCAATCTTAAGTTTTATTTCAGCGATACACGGCATTTGAAACCAATCAATCAATCAATGTTTCGTACCATTAGCATACCAATAAAGTAATAAAGAGAGAAAACAGAAGATAAACCATCAGAAGAATATGAACTAGCATTAGAATAGTCAGAACATTTGGAATACATCAAGTCTTCGATTTTCATTCCTTTTTGTGAAATTATAAAATAATGAAAGCAATGCCATCAATGTCTGTATTAATGATCTCTTCACACCAACAACGCCAATGAAAGGAAAACGTAATGCAAGTATAGAGTAATCAATATAAAATAAAGTATTGTATATAAAATATCATTTACTATATATAAGTAGAAGTAATGAAGTGAACTGAAAGTTGCCTACTCACTTCCATACTCAGGAGCTATGAAGTGCATGTTGCGGATGTTGTCTCGACACGTCTTCACATGGTGGTGGATCGCGTCTGGAGCCACTGCGGGAAGAAGAGCGCACAGCGCGGTCAGCGAGAGCGCAAGGTGCGTCCGCCGCCGCCGCCAAGGGTCTCCGCCGCCACGCACACGCATTCACACATTGCTTCACACACTCCCAAACACACGCGCCGGTGGGTGAGCGAGAGGGCGGGCGGGCGGCTCAACGCGCACGTCCCGCCCGCGCGCCTGCCCTTCTCACAGCGCCTCAAATGCCCGTCACAGACACGCCGTTGTCTCGCACTCGCCCGCACGCCGCCCCGACCAAGCGCCCTGCCCGCAGGTGAAAATCATCAGACGGCGCGGCCCCTCCCATATGCGGCGGACGCGGGCGGGAAGGGCACTTGCACGGGCGCAGCGGCGAGCGGGGAGGACCCCCGACTGCCGCGGGCGGGGTGTGTGGCCACACTCACAGACAGATATAGCAAGAGTTATCAAAAAAGAGATTGTCATAGAATATTAGCCAATATATCAAAATCATCCAGTGGCAGGTTTATATGAGAGCAAGTATAGATGCAAGGCAAGGGTACATTTTAGACTTTTCTTACTACTTTGTGATACGCAAAAAGTTAACTGAATATTTTTACTGAAATATTGTTTATGATCTTTATCTTTACACTGCCTCGAAAAGTTGAGATGAGAAAAGTACTCTTTGCCACTACTACTTGAACTGGAGGGGCTGGGGCGCACCGTCGCGCGAAGGCTGAGAGAGCGGAGGAGGCATGGAGAGGGCGAGAGCCCCGCGCCGCACCATCCCCTACTCTCTCCGCCACCGAGCGCGATCCGTCTCAACCCCTCCCTCGCGACCCTCCACGGGCCGGATGACGCTCCCGAGGGAGTAACTTTACCTGATCCTATTTTCACGAGGCCATTGTGCTGAATAAATATGGTATCACAGGTCAGATTTCCGTGGACGATGGCTGGAGAACACGAATGCAAGTAACTGCAACGAAAACAAGCACAGTTTACCCCATCGACTAGGAGGGAGGCGTAGTGGCTTTGGGCGGGGGGAGGGCGTCGAAGGTCGAGGGGCGAAGGGACGCGCCGCCGAGGCGCGCGGGCGGTGGCGGGGGCGGTCGAGTCGCTCCGTCTGCTCCCGTGGCCGCCGCCTTCGCCTGCCATGGCTGCCACGCCACGCCGCGTCCCCGACCGCCTCCGTCCGCCGCCGCCGAGAGGGTGCAGCAGTCGTCCCTGCAGTCGCAGCCGGAAGAGGGCACCGCCGCTGCCTCCGCTGCCTGCGTTCTTGCTGCGCTACAGAGGGTGGGACGGGCAGGTGGGAAGTATGGTGAGGGTGTCGAGGGCGGCGTGCGAGTGTGCGGGACACGGGCGCGGGACGACGCCGCGTGGGCGTCGCGGGCCAGCCGCTCCCCGGCGCCGCCTAATCCTGGCTACCTCCCCGTCCTAGTCGCGCTCCCTCCCCCCGCGACCCGCATCTCATGTGACCGCTAGCTGCTCAACCCCCCCACGTCGCGAGACCGCGGGCGGCCGAGGGGCGGTGACCCGCCTCGCCGATCGGTCGAAGGGGCGGAGCGAGGCGGTGTACGTCCTCGCCGCCGGACGCTCCCCGCGCCGCCGCACACAAGCGCGTCGCTACCTCCAGCAATGTGGGACGTCAGCGAGAAAAAAAAGTGAGGAAAGAAACACACATTAGCCACATCCTTATCACACACTTCCTAACGTATGGTAGTAATGGACATTCTTTTATTTCTTACACTTCATGGAAAATTGCATCAATAAAAACCCACCTACCTGGGACTGTGAAAACAAGAACAGAGCATTAGTGACATACGAAACACATGAATGAAAATACTCTCTTCAAGAACTTAACTTCCAGAGCTCGGGCGACTTTACACAAAAGAAAAACTACTATCATAATAACATCAAATACAAAGTAGTGTTGAAAAAAAATAAACAGATTTTTACCAACTGAAAGAGCATCTCACAACAAGTACAACACAGTAAAGAAAGCGAGTCTACCCGTCCAGCACTGGGCAAGCCACGCAAGAGGAGTACTTTCGCTGTACGTTTGGTCTTTCTTTTAGTCGTTTGGGAGGGTGGAGGCACTCACCTCAGCGCAGACAGGATCTGCGTACACCAGCGCTTCCACGCCTGCAGCGGTAACTTCTTCACGTTGCGCTTGGTGCGCTTGAGGAACTGCTTCAGCGAACCAGACGACATGTACTCCGTGATGAAGATCACCTGCGAACACCAACGTTCTCAAACAATCCGGTCTCGGATCGGAAGGATACTTTGGAAAGGGATCTCTCATAGCAAACAATTTAGTCTCTCAAACATGTTCGTTAACTGAGGATATTTTACCACATAAAATTTTAGATACAGGAAAAGAAAAAGACTGTAAGGAAAGATGCCAGCAAAACCAAACTATCCAGTTCACTGGATACACTCAATACACTGGGGAGTGCTATCATGGAAAAACCGTAGGAGATTCGAAGGACCTCATGAAAAGTTCGAATACAAACCGATAAACGATTTGAAATAGATTTGAAAGTGGTCATTCATAAAATTAGTAACGTGTAACTTCGAGACCTGACTCAATGGTTTGACAAATTTTGTAAAAATTGGTGGCCTTCATGTTCATGACGGAAAATAAATGTCGCGGAGAAGGGGTGTTGGTACCTTAAGTTAGGCTGTGATGGTATTTCATCGAAATTAGCAAGAATTTTTGTTCCTAAGAGATACCACGATTTCGTGTGAAACCGTAAGAAGTAATCAAACTCATTGATACTATGAGCGTGGATAGTTTGCTACTAACCTCTTCACGTGAGAATTTTTGAGATTAGTGTACGAGAATTCTTGCGAGGTCATGCAATCGAGTCGTATGCGTTCAAAACATATTATTTTCATCAGTTTTCTTACGAAATACCTGTGTCATTTGTATCATCGTCCGTTAAACGTTTGTAGGTACACTTTTTATAGTCCACCAATCACAGCCTTCGTATGTGTAATGAAGATTATTTTTTACGCTAAGGCTCAACGCCACAGTAACCACTTATACCTCGATTTCGTAACATTTACAAGAGAGTGGATAATATACCCTCTAGCAGAAGGGCAGCATGTACCAGTGACAACGATTGAGAGGAAGTGTCAATTCGATGATAGTATTTAGTAAATGCGCGAAATTTATAGTAGAGCGCTACGACGACCGGGCTGCCTATAACTTGAAATCTATTAAATAGTCGTAAATTAGAGGACACATGACTTCTAATTAAGAGTACGTAGCTTCACTTATATTACGCGCGATAATTAATTTTTCTTCCGAAGAAGTACAAACTCGAATGTTCAATTCTTGATTCTTATTTTCGCGTAGACAGTCTACAAAATGTATTTGTGTAGCTCGCGTACACACATGAATTAAATGTAACTTATGTAACTCGTGTATCCACAATTTCAATTTAATTTATTCTTAACAATTACAATACACATTATACTTTCCGGCATTTTTATCAACCGTTAATGACATACCCGTTAGCAACATAGTCATTCCGGGGTTGCTGTATCTCCTGAATTTTTGCTGCACAATGCTTGTTTCTTTGACACTGCTTCCCGCGTTGCTCATTTCCAGGAGTCGTGTGTTGTATCATGTATCGTTGCTTTTATTGTTCGTATTTTGTCCACATATTGCGCAAAAGCTTGAAATATCACTCTAGTAATGAGTAATTTTCGCTTCCCGTTTAATGTCATTTGTCCTAGCTGTTTAATAGTCTTGATAAATTGTCCTCTCTCTTGTCCGAATGTCACATTCCCACAAGATATGGTTTGACGTCTCCTGGTCTTGTCTGCAAGTACGTAATCCGTTGGTTACCTTTCCTATTCTTTGCAAGAAAGTTCCGAAATCGCCATGTCCCATTATTGTCTCTGACATATATGGAATTTTCACAATTCCCTATTAGAGTATACACAGGACGATACATGAGAACGTTCACCCGAAATATCTTAAACGGATAAAGATTCCAAGCAGTTTCTACTAGGACAGCCGTAAGGAGCTAATAATTTGACGAATTAAAATGATTCATAGCTTCATCAGAAGAGATATTGACACACATTAATTTTTCAATGAAAATATGTATTGTTAGCGTTATAGCGCCAGTCCCAGAAAATACAAAACATGTACTGAATTTAAACAAATAAGAAGTGAGAATCAGCACCGAAAGTAATTACTTGCGAAGAAAGTTAATTGGAAAGAACTCTTTCACTCGCAGCGCTTGAACTTGCCTATGCGCAAGGCAAGGACACTCTCGCGATGCAAAGTCATTAACTATGATAGGTGTTGATAAATAATTCTACACGTACTTGCGTACGATGTATGTTACCTGCTCTTGAAATTTGGAGTGAGATTTTGATTGGGGGTGTAAATTTGATTTTGAAATAACACATGAATGAGGGCTTCTGAACAAGGCTTTTGCTTACAAAGTAACACCCTAATTAAAAAAAGGGTTGAAGACTTCTAATCCATAATAAATCAGGTAACCACAATGGAACGAATAGCAACGCTCAAGTGTAACCGCGAAGATAACAAAACAACAGCACCTCACCTCGATAGTATGAGGACAGAAGAAAAAGATAGAGGGACAGGGTATATGACGCAGAGTAGGTCTACTCACCCGAGGCTTGTCGTTGTGCGTGTCCGTCCAATAGCGGTGGAACTTCACAATATTGGGATGTTCGAGACGGGTGAGGTTGTCGAAGACCGCCTGGATCTTGTCTTCCTGTGCCTTGAAGTTCCGTCGCTCCGAGAACTGCACCTCGTTCCACACCACCTCCACGCCCTCCTCCGTATCCATGGCGAGGTAAGCGGAGTCGATTCCTGGTACATCTCGCTGCTCCACCTGACACACAAACACACGTTTAAACAACACCCACCTCTTTCTTTATACGCAAAATGTTGAAAGTAAGGTTAGCTTCAATCGAATGAAGCCAAGACAAAAAGGATTGAAGACTTCGAGCACATGAAAAATTGTCGGGTTTCAATCGTGTCTACCAATCATAAAATATAATATTGGAGACAGAAATAATTTTCTTCAAAACTGGGATAAATTTGAAAGAAGAAACTTATATTTTACAATAAACTTTACAAACCAAAGCGTATTTGTGGTATGAAGGAATAGGAATATGGGTATGAAGGAATAGGAATTTTCCGGGGAAGTACTTTTGTATTTTCTTCTAAATGAATGTATCGCAGCTGTCAAAAATAACAGTTTCCTGGGTTATCAAAGAAAAAGAAACGCATACTATATGTTCCAAGATACAAGAAATTCCGTCGGTCCTTTCGCTTCGCCACGGTTCTCAAATACGGCGAAGAGAGAGTGTATTAGTATGGGCTACCTGTACACGCTGGGGACGCTTCAAGTCGCCCGCGAAGCGCCCGCCCGCGCTCTTGCACCCGACACCCTTGCCCCCTGCGCCGTCCTTAGTGGTTCTCGCAGCCTCTGCAGCCACCGCTGTCGGAGTCTTGCTCGTTCCATTTCTACCATTTCCGGCGTTGTCGCCACCCCTGCTGCACCCACACGATCGGGAAACGCAACATACTGGTAAGTTGCAATCTTTTCATCGGCTGTATGGGAGTGCGATTATCAACGATATTTAATCTTAAACGTTCTGTATATTTCAAGAAATTCAACGAGCACTTAACGGCAAACCATTCGTCAAAGACAACGTACAGGGGAAATTTCGTTTATTTTTCCCATAAACATATTTCTGTGAACTAGTTCATATAATAATAAAAAATCAAAAAAAGAAAGACAAATCTTGCCTTTTGTAAAGTTTTTTTGAAATCGTTTCTCGAACTATCATGAGGCAGGAAAGTCAAATTTTATAACGAGCAACCCCAGAAAATTTCAGGAGTAAATTTTCAGAAATTCTCTAAAACACTGGGACTAAAACATCGGTTAGGCATATTGTAGTAGAAAACTCAGTCTAACCTATTCATCTGAGAACAACACGTTTAAGAGTATTCCGTCTAGTTCACTTTTGTAAAGATATTCTCTCTTCAAGGTGGACGACTTTCATGCGGGGTATGAAAAGGCAAGTTTTTTGTTGAGATTTTGCTATATACCCCAAACATTTTCGAGGGCACAAAGCTGAAATTTGTAACCAGCAAAATATCAAAACTACTCCAAAAGATTCCATGTAGACACCAAATAACTGAAAAGTGATTTATGTACTAAGGCAATACTCAAGAGTTTCATAAAAAATAATGATATATGAACTCTGACTATGTGGCCCTCGAAAACTATTTCACTCTTCAGTTTATGTTTTTTTTTTGTATTGTCATCATGTATTACACGTCCCGCTGTACGACGGATAAAATTAAGATAATAAAAATCTCTCAGAGCTGGGCAGCTCCCCATCCCGCCAATACGGCGATTGCCCAGTGAGCCACTTAATTGGGATTGAAATGAACAAGATCTGGATATTGACCTTTTGATAAGCAATTTAAAAAATCGTGTTATGAATGTTTATTTAATACTGAATCAAATTTATTGAAACGTCAGTGGGCCAATTGGTAGCCAGCCCGGTCCAGATAACTAATCACTCAACAGTCACACTCGAGGCTATCAACGGAGTTAAGATATATTTCATTAATGTATATTGCCAAGAGTCCAGGTTTCATGTATATTTGTTCCAGGAATTACCTATATTACAAGACTAGGAGACATTGAAATCATCCCTGACGTCTAGGTACCACTGATATCACTCGACGACTAGGTGTAACTGATAATACTAGAAGAGAAAAATCATTGATAATATCAGACGACTAGTTGTCATTGAAAGTATCTTGTTAACTCAAGTCTTCGTGATTAAAACTTGTCATTAATAAAAAAATTATTTTGTTAGCCCCGATCCGCGGCTATCAGTAAACAATACGGGAAGTAAATTTATAACTAATCGAAATAATATTTCACTCCTCTCCAACGAAAGTATCACCCACCCTGAGGTCCTATTTCCGCCATTGGCGCCATCATAGCCTTTGGAAGGGTGCTGCGCAGACGATATGATGTTGATCAAGGAGCGACGCGCACGCGTGCGGAGGCGCTCACGCACCAAGAGGGTGAGTTGGGTGGCGGTGGCAGTCACCTGCAAGGAGGAAACAGGAAGGGTTAGGATACAAGGAAGGTCATATCGGATGCAAGAGACTTAAGGTACTACATGCGCGTTGACTGAAGTCAAGTTGCCAACTATTCACGAAACTTGAAAATATTCACCAAAGTAGTTCTTATTAACTAATAATTAATTCTACTGATTTTTTTAATATTTGACGAGAGCAATTATTTTGTGATTTTAAAACTTGATAATTAATTTAGTCTGTCGTTTGACTCCTCCTTTGACAAGGGTCACATCGTTTTCAGTTACGTGATGCAGCTGCTATCTCCGTTAGACCAGTATTTTCCACAGTTTTTGCTTAATTATTCTTGCAAATGCCCCGTAAGGTATGAAAATTTTAACATTGCGTTCCTATTTCCATTTACAAAGTTTCAGTAGTTTTTTTGTTATGTTAAGCCAGCATTTTTGCCAGAATATTAAAAAAACATGAGTCTGCGAAAGTTTCTCCAAATAAGCTCGTAGTAATTTAAAGTGAAATATTTCAAAATTTTGGGCCGTAAGGGTAAGAAAATTCATTGCCACTGGATAGAGAATGGTTCAAACTATCATTTAAAACATTTTTGGGTGGACTTAAGCCTAGTAGCTCTGTCGGACATAATACTCGTACCTTAACATTCGTTGAGTCAGCTTCCCGATTAGGAATTTATTGTTTATCCGGCGATTCTGTAGCCCAATGCAAGACATGGAAACACACATTCAGTTAACCAGATAAGGTGTGGATTATACGGAAAATATATTTTTTATCACTATTTCAACAATTATTTAACACCATTTCTTTTCACAACCATTGATTTGCTTTAAGGTTATGTTACTCGACGCAATCGATTTCCAACCGATGAGGATGAACTTCATTTAGTTTAGTTCAACTATTTTAGGCTCTGACTAGAAAGTATTGAAAAGAACAGTAAAAACTGAACTAGGTTTGTAGTTCAAATGATCTCTAGGATTTTCGTAATTCTTCTCAATACGTCTAGTGATCTATCTTCATTATATATTGTAACATCATGCCAATTGACCTGTCGGAGATCAACGACAACGCCACGTTTGCGTCACACCCCAAAATTCCTATATTATCGATGGATTGAAAAACTGGTGACGTCTCAAGAATAACGAATACGAAAACAAAAAGAGATGACGCGACTCAAGCAATTATGCATTAAAAAAGTTAATAGTTATAAAAAACAAGTTTACAATTTTTTTAACATGTAGTAGAGAAATGTTTCAATTCAGAATGTGCGCTGGCGGAGTACGCGGGGAGGGGGCACATGAACGCAGCCAAGCGTATATTGTTTCTATTCGAAGTGTTCAGAAAGAAATCTCAAGCACGGTTACCGGACTTCATATCAACCTTGGAATACTTGTCTCATACTAATTTTTCAAGCCATATACGTTCGAACTCAAAACTAACCAAGTATCGTGTAGAGTTCGATACTTCTTATTCTTCGCTGTTGTTTCATTCGTGTTTATTTCTTAATATCCGAGTTATCAAACAACATCTGTAGCGACGTTCATTGATGCATTGTTCAGTTTTGGGATCATACAAAAAATGCAACGCTATTTTACAAACATGTTATAACTGGTTCCATCGATCACCAGTCTTACTTAAACTTCGGTAATTGAAATTTTTATCAAACCTTCCATTTTGTAGAGAGACATAAAATCATTTGTTATTCTTTGATGTAATTTTTTAATTCCGACTTGTTTGATACATTTTGAACAAGGTTCAAGTTTTGAAGAGATACGTTACAATTCATCATAATTAGCCTGAAACATACAGGTAGAGCAAGGAGTCTGTTCACGGTCCACAACGAACACTAGACTTTGGTAAAATTTCTGACTAGAAGCCAATATTTCCATGAAAAGAAGTGTTTTTTGAGCCAGTCACTGTCAATAATCATGTCTACCACTGGTACGATCCAGAGAGTGACTTTGCCCACTGTTTGTTTACGAACTTTTGCACCAGGAAACGCTATTATATTTATACACGTTTCATTGGATTTACAATCACGTTCAAATATTTTACACAATCAAGAATATAGCGACAGTTCCTGTCCCTAGTATCCATAAACAAAGCTGGCTGAGACGAAGAAATTTTGAAGGCAAAAATCCCCACGGAGGTACGTGTATCTACGNCTCCACTGACAGGCTACGAGAACTTCTGCGTAGATAGTGTGTTCGAATTTTCTGCAGTTAATCTGACCGACACCGGTATTGTTGTTTTGTGTATTTATAGACCTCCTCAATCAGATATTGACATATTTTTCGGAACTTCGAAATTGTTTTAAAACATATCACACATAAATCTACTAAATCGATCGTTATATGTGGCGATTTCAACATCCATTTCCTGAGTACATCCGACTCTGCACATTCACCAGTTAATCGATTCAAGAATCTTATCGACTCCTTCAACCTTANCTCCGGCTCATCTCAAACATTGCTAGATCAAATTATAGTCAACAATGGAATCTCGTATCTCTCTGAAGTGTTTATCGCCGGATACAGTGATCACCTTGCTCAAGTATTGACTATTAATAATAAACTAAAACCACTTAAAAGCCTTTACAAATTTACAAGAGAGTTTAATGACATAAATAAATCCATATTTATAAATTATTTGCGTGAAGAAACAAGGAAAGATGAGTACAATTGCCAATACACCGACGACAAATTCTATGTATATATCTCAATATTCCTAAATCATTACAACTATAGATTACCCATAAAACGCAAGTTAATTAACACGAAGAAATACAATAGATGTATCACCCAAGAGATAAGGATTTCTTTAAAAAACAAACGCCGTTTATATTATCTTTCAAAACGCTATAACCAGCCACCCGAATTCCATAATTATTTTCGTAAATATAAGACTATTCTTCGAAAAGTAGTCTATGCAGCTAAAGTTATGGAAAACGACAGGCATATACTAAAATCGAACAACCGGATGAAAGCCATGTGGAATATTGTTAACAATTACACGTCAACTTCTGAAAATCGCGAAGAAAATGTTTCTTTACTAAACGATGGCAAGATCGTGTCAAATCCTCAGGACATCGCAAGTTTGTTTAATTCTCACTTCTCAGAAGTTGGTAAAATAACGAACTCAATATATCCAAATCAATGTCCTCCGATTATATCCACCCACGTACCCAATTCTATGTTCACTTCCGAAACTAACGCCAGTTAAGTCATGAGAATCATCAGCTCATTAAAAACATATTTTCAACAGGCGTAGATGATATACCTGAGTTTATTATTAAATTTGCGTCCCATGCTATATTAAATCCACTCATAAATATTTTTAATAGTTTTTTATCGGAAGGGGTGTTTCTTAAAGTATTTAAGAGAGCTAAAGTGAAACCTTTACACAAGAAGGGAAACAAACTTAATATTGGAATTTACCGGCCAATATCTCTACTACCCACTTTTTCAAAAATCCTAGAAAAATTGTTCTATAAGCGTCTTCTAGATTTTTTATCAAAATATAACATTCTCTCTGACGATCAACACGGTTTTAGGAAATCCTTTTCCACTACAAGCGCCATATTTTCCTTCTTAAACGATGTTACCACATCTCTAGACAGTGGAGAAAATCCTCAGGGTGTTTTTCTTGACTTATCCAAAGCATTCGATGTCATCGATCACGGAATTCTCCTTACCAAATTGCATTCTTTAGGCATTCGTGGACTTCCACATCAATGGCTAACTTCTTATTTAAAAGATAGATATCAACAAGTAGAAATATCCTATACTAAAAATAAAATACTTCAGCGTTGTCTTTCAGAAACAAAGCCACTTACTTGCGGAGTACCCCAAGGATCAATTCTCGGACCTATACTCTTTTTATTGAATGTGAACGACATGTCATCACATACAATACAGATTGCATAATGATTCATTTTGCTGATGACTCTAATTTACTATGTAAACACGCCAATGCTCAAAAAGTTTTGTCTAACCTTTCGACTTGGTTCCATGCAAATCGTCTCATTGTAAACACTGACAAAACAGTGTCTATGTCATTTCACAATAGTATCACAAAATCTTTACCCCAGGTTTCTCTTTCTTTAAACGGAACACAATTAAAAACTGTTACAAATACAAAATTCTTAGGTCTCCATATTCAAGACAACCTCAAATGGAATTGTCACATTGACAATCTTAATTCCCAATTAAGCAAATTGTGTTACGCATTCCGAATCTTAGTTAACGCAGTTAGTCCACGTATTTCCCGTTGCGTTTATTTTGCAAACGTGTACTCCCATTTACGTTACGGCATTACCTTTTGGGGTAATTCCGGTCAGAGCATTCAAACTTTCAGAATTCAGAAGAGGATAGTTCAGATAATTTGTAAATCTCACCCTCGAAACTCTTGTAACCTTTATTCAAGGAATTAAATATCTTAACACTTCCCTGCATTTATATTTATGAAACGGTCTTGTTTGTTAAGACCGAATTACTGAAGCACCACCCTTGCTTTATACGAAACAGTCTCGTTCACGAACACAATACTCGCAATAGGAATAATATTCATCGCCCTAGAGTGTCAACCACTCTTTGCCAAAAAGGACCTTATCATTCGGGAATCGTTCTATATAATTCCCTGCCCAAGAATATAAAAGACATTATGAAATTGAATATCTTCAAATCTGCGGTTAAAAACTACCTCCTGACTTTAATAAAAGTTAAATTCGTCTA
>NNCF01126418.1:1106906-1165870 GCA_002313205.1 Laupala kohalensis | reverse complement strand
TTTCACAAGTTGAATGAGAATGGTAGACGGGCACGGGTAGCGAGCGGGATGGCGCAGTCGGTAGGCGCATGAGCGCGCAAAGCTCAAGGTCCCGGGTTCGATCCACGGTCCCGTCTCCCATTTTCATTCGACGTAACATGTTTAATCTGTTACCTGGCGGTGAGGTTCACCGCAATCTAAGAGATTTCTACGAAAAAAAAGAGTATGTAGTTCTTTTCTCATACGTGGATTATATTTTGTAATGATTTTTACATGACAATTTATGGTTCAATGTTTGTATGTTTTCTGCCGAACTATTCAACTATCAACAAGTATTGATCTAAAATATAATGAGACCTATCTATTATTCGTCCCAAGGAACCTAAGAAAGATTTCAACATCAGCAGCTCCACCAATTTTCCTGAGCTGTGACTAAATAGGAGAGGTTATAAACACGACACCTAGATTTTTACCTCCTTAGCCTATAGCTTTCGAGATGCTGCCCCCTCCCTAATATACATCGCGTCTTTCTTACGTCATATACTCTTCGAAAGAATTAATGTCGCTGTACTAACCAGTTGCGTTGGAATATTATTACGATAATATTAAAGTAATGGATATAATCTAAAATTTCAAGTATTAGCATTTCATGTCGACTGCTGGAATTGACAGCTTTTTCAACATCAACACGAGTTACTCCCATCAGAGCTCAACTCACGCCGAGAGGCAATCGTTACATTAATGCAGATTTATTTGAACAATGATTGACTATTAGCACAAAAATAGTTAACAAATCTATTCATTGTTTTAATGTACGCCTTTTTTTAATGTAACAGAGGAAAGGAGGTTTCTTTAAAATTGTTGAACTTGAGCGGTATTTCTACCTTTCAACGAGAACACAGCTGCAGGGTTTCGTTACAATACAAAACTAAGTATGAAATAACTTTGTTCGTTTATACAGTCACATAACTAATTGTCTATTATGAATGTTGTTAAACATTTCTAAATAGACAAGCCTTCGGAATTGATATTCTGCATAATATAGCGTATGAGAGTCCGTTGCCCGAGGGAGAAAATTCAGCAATTTGAGGATAATATAGGATGACGAGTATGAATTCTAGTTGCTGCTGACATCACGCGGAGGGGCAAAATCGCCTGTCAGCAGCGCCTAGGGTGAAGGAGCAGGGCGTCAGAAAGTAGAGATCTTAATCGAAAAGAACCGTCAGTCGTCTTCACAACTTTAAAAGCACGTAATTTCTCATAAGTTATTTTTAATACGCACAAATTCTCATAGTCGCTTTGGTGCCAGCTGTAACTAGATGCTCGCCTCTTATTGACGGAGTATGGAGAAAGGGAAGGAAACGACACAATCATGGACCAACTACAGCTGACTGAAACCACTATGATAAACTGCTCATAGCATTTTCGGGAAATGTGAGAAATTTCGCATAACATACGAGGTCGGGCAGAAAAGTAGCGAGACTGATTTTTTATTTATCAAAGTTTTTATTTTTTTCAAACAGCAATGTTATCCCCTTCAAAGTAGTTCCCTTGGGCAGCTATACACCGATGGAGACGTTGTTCCCATTGTTGGTAGCAGCGCTGGAAGTCTTCATCCAGTATGGTCTTCAGTATGTCCGTTACACTCTTTTGAATGTTTTTCCAGTCCCGAAATGACCACCTTTGAGGATATTTTTCAGTTTAGGAAAAAGGAAAAAGTCACAGGGACTGAGGTCAGGTGAATAGGGGGGCTGGGGAACCACAGGAATGCCTTTTGAGGTCAAAAATTGTTATGGAGAGGGCAGTGTGACATGGGGCGTTGTCATGATGGAGCATCCATTTGTCTGCAATGTCTGGTCTCACGCGAATGACCCTTTTTCTAAGCCTTTCAAGGACGTCTTTATAAAAAACTTGGTTGACAGTTTGTCCTGGAGGAACAAACTCTTTGTGGACGATTCCCCTTCTGTCCAAAAACAAATCAGCATTGTTTTGATCTTAGATTTGATCATTCGAGCTTTCTTTGGTCGAGGAGAGTTTGCAGTGTGCCACTCCTCACTTTGCCTCTTGGTCTCAGGATCGTAATAAAATATCCATGATTCATCATCTGTGATCACACGACTGAAGAAATCTTGCTCATTAGCGATTCTGTCAGGAAGATCAAGACACTTGTTTTTTCGATTGTTCTTCTGCTGAATTGTGAGGTTTTTCGGTACCATTTTGGCACAGACCTTTCGCATGTGCAAATGTTCACTCAAAATTTGATGAACGGTAAATCTGTTCAAATTTAATTGTTCACTCAACATTCTTAATGTTAAACGACGGTCTGATCTCACAAGAGTGTTCACACGTTCGATGTTTTCATCAGTTTTCGAAGTTGAAGGCCTCCCTGAACGGTGTTCATCTTCAACGTGTTCTCTGCCTTCCAAAAATGATTTGTGCCAGCGAAAAACTTGAGCTCGGGATAAAGAATGTTCCCCATAGGCCTGTTTTAACTTTTCAAACGTCACACTTGCCGATTCTCCAAGCTTAACACAAAATTTAATGGCACAACGTTGCTCCAAATTCCGCTGTTCCATTTTGCTTGACGCACAACCAAAACACAACTTCACTAATAGCAGTCACAAAAATCACGTAGTTAACGGAAGGGGTTGAAACTCGCACTGAGCTATGGGAGGGTACTGATACACGTGCCTTATCAAGGACAACAGCGCAGCGTTGCCAGATCGCTTGTAGTGTTGCCAGTCTCATTACTTTTCTGCCTGACCTCGTATTTCCCTGGTGGTTCTTTCTAGATTAAGGTCTCTATCAGAAAGCAGGATAACGGCAGAGGGAGCGTGTGGGATCGAAAAGTGGCGGACACCCCCGAAGGTGTCTGGTGCTCCAGCGGGGCAAGTGCGGAATCACTTCCTACCCCCGGTTCCTGTACGACGTGTCAAGGTAGTATGGAAGAATAACACTGTAACACGATGTCTGTTATAAAGGAACCTCGTTCGTTTACACGTTCTACTCAAATACATAGGCATGAGAAAAATTATTTCTGCTACAAGAATTGCTTCCAAAACTATTTACAATACAAAATACTCGCTCATCAATACAGTAGAACCTCTATTAACAGGGTCTCGATTAACTGTGGTGCAACATCAGGACCAGTTCAGTCTATCGATTTGTGAATTATTAATATTTTTACGCCGGACACTGCAAAGAAGATTACGGAGTCTAGCCGGACGCTGCTAAGACGGTAGTGCGACGAGCTTGGGACCCAAAGCTAAGCCTTTCCCTGTAAGGTGCAATTGTCTGGTCCGTTTCCTGCAATGCAGAAAACAAAAGGGAGTGCTCTGCGAAGAATGCAGCCGGAGAATGTGACCCACGCGCACCTCCCCTTTGGTATTTCATTATTTCTGAAGGGAAAGGGTTTGACCAAGACGAGGCCCTTTACGGAATGTCGGTGGGTCTCAGAAAGAATGACTGCTACTATGTGTGAATGGAGTACTTTCACCGGATACTGAGACAATGGCCATCCCGGTATTCACACCTCCGGGTGCCCGGCTGGAGTCATCGACAGCTCGTCCTACCGGTAAAGACACGGCGTTCTCAGAAAGGACAAGGGGTGAACAACGATTTGCAGTGCTCAGTGTGGCAGCGAAGGCGTGGTCACGTGACCTCCGCTTCCGTATATATTGGGAGGATTGAGAATCCTCGAGGTCTTGGCTGTGTGATCTGAGTCCGCAGGTTACTTAGGATGTGAGCTGGCTATTGAACGGTCGTCAAGACCAGTAAGAGACTACAGTAGTAATCTAAACGCGCTTACTGCTAGTTGTGAAAAACGTAACTTGTAACAGTTTATTTATTCGAAAGTGCTTATAATTTTGGAGATTCAGATAACCTAGAGAGGTTTTACGAATTTGTTGTCTTCAACTCAATATAATAATGTATAATTAATGCTTTCTGATAGCATTAGCTGTGTTATGACAGATGTATTGACGATTTTGAGAGTTTATGTAAGTTGTAAATAGCCAGAGTTCTATTTAATTGTATTAAATCATTAACCATCACGTTTACACGTGTTTAATTGCCCGGGAAACCGAGCTGGAGGCAGCGAACTATCTACCATAAGAGGTATTTATGGGAATCCCGCTTCTACCAAAAGAACCCACACTGCATTTGGGCTTGTGGTTACACGTGGTGCTCACTCTTCCGTCGAAAAAAAGAATTTCAACTACAATTTCTACTATAGAGTAAATTAATTAAGTATCCTCCACGTCCTCATACGAGTTTGTACTGCTTTTTTATAATAAATGTATTATCATATATAAATCCAAGTACTTCCTACTATTTCCAGATTAGGTTCCTCGAAAGTCAGAGACAGAGACCCTCAGGTACTAATAAAATATTGACTTCTAGAACGTAATGAATTAGAGAAATGTTAGAAATGAAGTAAGTAAAATAATTTCAAACTACAAGAAACGAACACTAATTACTTCATATTTCAACCCCTGATAATGTGACATTCTACACACACATGTTTGCATGTTTATGTTCATAATTCATTAAATAAAGTGTCTCGATTAACCGTGGTTTTCATTTATCCGTGGTCCCCTCCCCTCCATTACCCCGGATAATCGAGGTTCTGTACTACTGAGATTTTAAGTAACAGTTATACTGCCCACAAAACTAGATAGCTACTAATAAGAGTTGTGTCGCTAAACTTCACACACGGTTTACTCAACTCCACAAAAAGATCACTACGCAGAATAGAATTAAAATTAATATTATGACTAAGATTGTATATTATTCATTTCATTTATTTATTTATGACGTACTACGACAATCTTTACAATTCTGTATGCCGAACTATTAACTTTTTACTCTACACTATTAGAACTTTTTATTTATTTTATACAATAGATATAGTCTCTAAATAACTTCCTCTTTTGTTCCTCTATTATTTGGAAGCTCATTCTCAGTAACCTCTTTTTCTCGCTTTCTTTTAAGATATTTTGCCCTACCTTCTCCATATAATTCACAATACCGAACATGTGTTCCCACGTTTCTAACCATGACCCACATTTCCACATATCGTCTCTTACATGGAATCTGTTGAAATGCTCATTGATATCCCCATGGATTGTGAAAAATTCTGCTACAGCTAGCGATGAACGACTTTCTCGCCTTTTCAGCAAATGTCACATCTTGTATAGGACACAGGAACTGCACGACCAGGATTTTCATTTCACATTGCGAAATTCAATCACATATCAGATTTTATTCGCCATTTTTACACAGCCAGAAAGTCTCCGGTGTCGGAAGAATCGTTTCAGACAAGTGGAAATCTACGAGAGCGCAACCGGGATCTCGACGTTACCCGTTCAGGTTTCCTCCAATCGCCATTTTAAACGAATAATAACTTCATCTTTCCATAAATAAAGACGAGAATATGAAGACAGCATAGACGAGGATCTATGGGAGACCAGTATACAGCATGTTATGGAGAAGTGGCTACGAAATCATGCGCAACGAGCTAAAAAAACTCTTCAAGTCCAATTTCTTTTAAGAATAAGTCACTCTGCGAAGAAGTAATGCAACTTGTTAAATGGACTACTAGGATAGTATCACAATAAAATTAATGGAACACATACAAAACAACTCAATCGTGCTTTAGAAACGCACAAAAATATACTACTAGAATTCAGAAACAATGAATACTTGCGTAACGAAATGTATAATATTGAGAAACATCCGTTTACTGAGTGACATTAGTTCAAACTTTCCGATAATATATCCCCGTACGCATTTTTTGTCTGGGGAATAGTTTGCCCGCTTGCGCATTGAAATTATACTCCAGCACGTTCCAAATTGTTTTGGGGAATTTCAGAATTTCTGGTCCTGTGTATTTCTGGTGTGTTGATAACTAATTTCCAACATTGACACTTCTAAAAAGTACGAATAAATGAAAAAAAAAATCTTACTACCAACTGAATGTTATTGCTTCAAAATGAGCCTGGGAGAGGTGCTAATAACGAATTAAAATGTTTCACTTGTAAAATAATTGGGAAATAGGAAAAAATAAAGTTCGGGAAATATGAAAAACGAACTAACACATGAAGGAATACCGGGGGGAAATTACCTCACGTTTTTCTCTCATTTTTAAACTCATGCACTTAAGTTTTTCGATCTATTATGTTGCATCTTGATCGCGCTACAACGCATATTATCTCCCTCAGCAAGCGATTTTGTGTCACAAACGTTTTAGGATAATAGTGGCCTACATTAATGACACTACTCTGAAAGAACTCATGATCTGTAGGACACGTTTTATCCCCGACACAGATGATTATGGCACGGCGTCACGGTCTCGGCCGCTCAGAATCCGGGATAAACTCTGTTGTCTTTTTGAAGTTCGCTGAGCAGTTCTGGGTGTCATTTTGAACTATAAATATATCATGACCTCACCAGAAAAATATAAGAGAAAGATATGTTATTCCTGAACATGTATAAAATAAATTAGCATAAACTATTGATAAAATTTGCTTAAAATACATTCATAAAATCACAGAGAATTCACATATTTGAGATACTCCGAAAATAGGGTTCATCAAAAGATCATTCATATTCAAAAGACGAAATTTAAATCATATCTCTTAGATAATGAAAATAACAATAGACAATATGCCTAAAATGAAACACTTTCCTATAATGCGGTGATGGTCTGCGAAGCTCCGTTCAGTTAAAAAGCAGAGCAGATATATACCCACAGCGATCTTGTGAATGAAAGGGCGGCGACTTGAAACAGCTCTTGGGTGTCTGCGAAACGTCCACGAGATGAGCGTGAGATTATTAGAGGACTCGCGTGTCGACAGGCCTCTAGTCGGGCACACACAAATTACACACACGCCAAACATTTCTTCCAGAAAATTGCTACGCTCCGTGCGAGGGAACTGAACAAATTCTTAATAATGTGCGAGTAAACGGATCACCTAAAACTTCAAAACTCTTTAAGAGGCTAGAAACGTTGGCTATAATCGGCTGAATTCTTCGACAATTTTTTTTAAAATTTAAAAACAACCTTCATTAGTAAAGACACAAAACTTGTCAGAAGATTTATTCATAATGTAATACGTTACTTTTATTAGCTACACTTCACCTCCAACATAATCGATAAAAAAAGTGACAATTGTTATAATCAATTTCTTGAGTTCGTCAATCTATTTGCTGAAAAAACATTTGAACTTTAAATACCATTCCTCGAATTTCATAGTATGGGTACAATGCTGTCAATGTTTTCAAAGGCGGAATAAAACTGAAATATTTTTCATCTTCAAAATCTCAATATGCTGATGTTTGATGTTTTCACAAAGCGAGTGTCAAATTCAAAAACTCGTAAAAGAAGTTTCGACAGTATTTATGGGGGTATATTCATTTATAACGTAGGCAAATTTATATTCAATGCGTCTCCATTAATAATAAAAATGTTAATACGATATAACACAGAGATTGTAAGTTGAAAAACATGTTTCAATCTTCGGATTCTTGAAATTAGTTTACATTAAAAACGTATATTAAAGAATGCGTGCTTCCTAATGGTTCTTTAGAATCTACATATCCGAAAGTCCCACAAAGAAAAATCGAGGTGACCTGATTTTTAAGAATATTTCTTAAATTTTCAAACGCTTAATTCAAAATTTAAAAATATAACTTTCACAACAAATTATATAAATATTTTAAAATTAATGATGAATATAGTATAATCAATGACATACCTATTCTTAATTTTAACTCCATATTTCTTTAACCAAATATCACTGTAGTCGCTTTTAGGCATTAAAATGCCTATTTTTTCACTTCATATATCACATATTTCAATTCATTCACTTTTTTCCCTGCACTACCCTAACGTGGCAAAATTTATGAGTATAAAAAATGGGATAAGAAGAGACAAGCTTATAATTCATAAATAGAACAGGCTTTCAAGGTTTCCGAAATTGTAGATCATTTTGCATAATATTGTAAGGTAGAGTAACACATAAGTGTCATCTAAAAATTACGAAGAGTTTTTACAAAACAATATTATCGGTTGAAAATGACGGAACTCCTACAATATCCCTTTAGTAGGAAGACTTCAATCATGGTTTATAAGTGAGCTTATGTGATCTACTTAACATCGCTTAATTGTTATACATTACTACTAATACAAATGGTTCTTTAACAAACCAACGCTCTCGTATTTGCACAAGAGAAAATTAACTATTTTAAAGCTTACGGCACAGAATTATAAA
Organism: Laupala kohalensis; assembly: GCA_002313205.1. Lineage (NCBI taxonomy): Eukaryota > Metazoa > Arthropoda > Insecta > Orthoptera > Trigonidiidae > Laupala > Laupala kohalensis. Next base: position 1,157,618 of record NNCF01126418.1, on the reverse strand, counting down.
AGTCTCCTAAGTAACTGTTTCAGTTCACTGAATTAAAGTGAAGATGAGAATAGTTCACTTTAGATTAACTTAAGAATATTTATTTGACTTTCAATTTAAGTGATAGGAGATGGCATGGAATAAATAAAGGGGTTTAAAATATTCGTATATTTTTATAAGAGAAGTTTCAATGGGGTAAAAAGTATTTTACATTTGCAAGGGAAGCACTTATGCAATAATTATTTCATTTTAAGCATTCGAGGTGTGTGAACCAAAATTTTTAAACAGTTATAATGTAACTTATTGTTTCGATATCGTCTCTAAAAAACCAATAAATTTACTTTAGAGTAATATGCATATTTCATACTGCAAAGTCATTATGTGGATCGCCACTATCGACAAACACATACAACGCCCTGGAAACTAGGATTTTGTTTCCTCTAATCTTTACTATCCATCATTTAAACAATCTAAGGATTGATGGGAGTTTAAAAACTATTTATGTACCATATCCTTGAACATATCTCTACAACTTTAATCCTGATAAATTTGAGGCAGAGAAATCAAGTATGTTAAGTTGACTAGTTAGAATAACTCAAAGAAATACACAGAAACAAAACGATCATACGCACATACCAGTCCAAGGTGCTTACAAAAATATTTCATAAGGACTTCCGCACCTAGAAGGTTGCACCATCGCACGCCCACAAGCAAACGAAAGCGGACCGCTAACTCGAGGGAACTGAATTTAATTGCCGTCTCTACTGGCGCTGGAGCACTCTTCGTTCGCTCGTACGCTGTTAGATAGCGCGCAATGTCCTGCGCGGCGAAGATCGAAACGAGGGACCTCGGGGGCGCCGCCCGGCAAGGGGCTGCACAGGCGGCAGCCGGCGGCGACGGCAATGGCGGTGGGGCCATGGTCAGGGCGGGCAGGGGCGGCGGAGGAACAGTCGCTGCGGGCGGGCGCCGCTGCCACCGCCGCTTGCGCATGCGCGATGGGGAGCGGTGCAGGAGCCGTCGTCTATCGAACTCAGCGACGCGGCGCGGCACAGCACTTCCCCCAGCGTCGTCTATCGGCCTCCCCAGCGACGGCAGCCACGTCTCCCCACGCGCACGCCGTTCACCCCGCGCGCTTCTCAACCCCCTGCCCAAGGCGGCGTCAGCGCTGCAGCTTGCGCGAGGGCGAAGCCGACGGTGGTTGCCCCGGGTCCGGGGGCCGTTGTTGTCGCTCTCTCTATATTCCTATCTCTCTCTCTCTCTCTCGCATATTTCCCCTCTGTCGACGGCGCAGAAGACGGGAATCGAGCGAGGGAACTGCGGTTCCGCCGTCGCTACTCTGCCAGCTGGACCCTCCCGGAATCAATAGCAACTCGCGTCTTGCACTTCGCTCGCCGGTTGGCCGGCGAGCTGCGATTACCCAGGAAACAGGAATCAACGCGTGCCACTGACAGTTGTGACGCGAGATGTTAATTTGTTGCGATTTTTAAGAGAAGTACAAGGAGGTTGTAGATAATGAGTGGAAGGACGACTTCCTTTTCGATGCGACAAATAATAAAATAGGAGAAGTGAAGAAGTGATGAAATGTCTTTCACAGCAGTCTGATAGGAGTGTGAATAGTAAAAGAAACGAGGCAAAGAAAGACGCATACCAGCTGGCGCAGAGACAACTGCATCCAACGCGTCGGCGCACACTAACGGTGTGCAGACGCACACGCACGTTATCCTCAGAATTGTAACAAGTTATACGGTAAATCTTTATGATAATTCAGATTCTGATCTTGACCACTATATTAACAAATGTTTTATTTTTTGAGGATTAGTCAATAATTACACGGTTTTACAATGCCAACGTTTTGGCAATTTATTTTACCTTCATCAGGGCTGCAAAGAACATACGCAAATTGCATTACTTTTAGTGTATCAAGGACAATACACACAGAAAACTAAAACATTACCTATACTTACTACGTATCTTTACTAAGAATTACAATAATTAAAATACAATTCCCTAAACAAAATAACATACCTAAATATATTATAATACGGTACCATTATCCTATCCATATGACACCATCACCAACGAGGACTTGATTCCACAGCATACAAATATATACATCTCATGTAGGGCCACTATGGCAAACTAGTGGTTCCTGATCCATGTGTGCAACACATGTATGATTTAAAATGATCGCAACCCGTACGTGCTCAAGCCAAACATGCATTGTCCACTCAACACAGTATTGATTTTCAAAAAGCAAACAAACATACATACATACATACACTTACATATACATACATACATNATATATATATATATATATATATATATATATATATATATATATATATATATATATACACATAAATGTTAGTATAACAAATGGGACTTGTAATGTACAAACAGAGATAATTTGAGAAGTATGTACAGGAACATAACAAATGAATGGGTGGATAGCAATGCATCAATAGTCTCCTCATAGATCAGGAACCAGGAGTTTGCGGTATGTGTAGTGGTCCTACATGAGACACGTATATATTTGTATTTGTGGGATGAAGCCCTGATTAGTAATGGTGTCATATGGACAAAGTGATGGTTCCTTATTATAATATGCAGGTATATTATTTTATTTAGATAACTGTATTTTAATTATTATATTTTTTAGTTGAGGTAGATGATAGTAAGTATAGGTAATATTTTAGTTTTTGTTGTTTGTGTTGTTCTTGGTACACTAATAGTAATGCAATTTGTGTATGTTCTTTGTAGCTCTAAAGAACACAAAATCAATTGCCGAAATATTGGCGTCGTAAATTATTGACGAATCCTCAAAAACTAATACTTTAATCTTTATATTGAGCAGAATTTTAATAGGGCTCGTATAAATAAGCTTTCAGAACAATTAGGTGAATTTTGAAATTAATGCACGGTCAAATGATTGTGGACAAAATATTCTCTGGACAAGCATTTGAATAAATACGAAGCGTACATAACTGAAGAAAAATATTTTGTCCTCACAAAGGTATCAGGATCAATATGCAATATTTGACAAAATGAAGGTAGTTTACAGAAAAAAAGTATCCAAGAAAAAAATTGTAAAAAAAAATAATATAAAATGCATATAGAGTTTCTTCAACTCGAAAATTCTTACAGATGAGAGGGAAAATTGGTTCAGGTTACAAAAAATAGGAATATTGATTGAAGGAGATTAAGAATTGGTCACCACGGTTTCATGTTCAAGTTTTACGCGACCAAATAATCAGAAAACGTGCAGTATATATTTATTACTTATTTACAACTTTATCAAAGAGAAGCTTAACATACTAATTTGGAACTTGTGCGTTTGAATTTTGAAAAGTTCATACGCTTCCACTTGTATTTAGATTAATCAGTGCATTGAGTTATACGAGTGCACAATTTACAGTGTTGACAAATAAATGACGTCTCATGAAAACAACAGAAATTTCAAAGATGAAGCACTATCTGATTCAAGTTTTTTAACGAAAAAAAAAAAAGCGTAATCAGTTAAATTATTGCAAAGTACAAAACCCCAAAAATCCGACAATATCAAATGGCTAATTCAGGAGAAAATGCTATAATAGTGCTTAATGCTATAATATCAAATATTGAACTATATATCTATGTAATCCTGTCATTTCCTATCCACCAACACAACATTTGAACATTTCTAAAAATACGATTTTAGATCTTGGAAATGTATTTATTAATTTAAAAAAAAAGTTTGTACAGAGAAGATTAGTAGTAAATACATAAGCATATAAAAAAGATAGAAAAAACTTCGACGTATGAGTCGATAATTAACAGTAGCGATTTCGATCCTACATTGCAAAGCGTGCTAATGCTGTGAATACATGGATAGCGACTTTCTACGCGGTGTCCCCAGGCTGACATGGGCTTGCGGGACGAAACAAACATGTACGGAGAAAGGAAAAGAATTACATACGACATTCACTCTGGAGAGCTTTTGAGGAAAAGGTGGTAACCTGAGTAATAATCCATAAATAACTCAAAATGGGCGTCTGTCTAACCATCGAATAATTATAATAAAATGAGCTGAAGGATGGCTATTCAGTTACTTGACGTCGTATTGGAGCTTATCCAACACATGCGATTTGAAATGACAACGCCTTGTTCATAATTTAACAACTCTTAATTTATAGTAGCGTACACTACGCATCGGCGTTCTGCAAATCATGACAAGCGACAAACTCATTTATGGTTCATCAATTTAGAGGCTGAAAAATGCTTGCAAGAAAATAATATAAATATAAAATATGATTGTGATTTCTTGCAACATTTTCTAAAACAAAATTGCGCAGATTTTAACCAAACTGGATAGTGACCACATAGGAAAATATTGTGACTGTTAGACATCCCTATAGCAAGCGTTGTGTAAGATATGAGGCGGGGGGGGGCATTAAATAATTACAAAAGATGTGCAATAGTGCGGTTACCTTGGAAACGTGTATTATTAATTTGAACGCCATATCAAGGAACAAAGAATTACAAGTTTCCGAACAGACTGATTTGTGAATCAATTTTTGTGATAATAATTTATTAGAGTCATTGTAGATGTTTCACATTAAATATGTGCACATTTTTGCCATGTGTGAATCATGTTAATACTATTATTGTCTATATTATTGTTTTTATGTATACTTCCACTTTCCGTTTTTTTTTATCTGCCACCTTGCAACAACGCTCACTTGCAGGTTAATAAAATATGGCCGAGGTCGTCAAATAACATTGTCTATATAGGAGCCTCTTGTACTACGATCACTAGTGAATGACGTTCTGCCACTGTTGTCACTTATAGTGGCGTAAGCTTCTATGTAGACAACGTCATTTGACGATGTATACCAATTTTCGTCACAAGTTGTCAGACAGAAGTGACCTGTTACAAGTGGTCTACAGAAAAGGACCCGAAGGTCCAGTATTCATTCGTCACCATTCACCGATACCGTGGACCGGTGTGAAAAATACTACAATTGGAATTACAGAAATAAAAACATTTCGAAATAAAATATATCAATACTAAGCCTGCTCCAATACTAAACCATAAGTTATATCTCAGCATTGTAATTTTAATTTCATTACTCCGCAAGTCTCCTTGTCTCAGCTAAACCAGTTTTACTGTCATAATACGTACCATGTACATCTAAAACGCCGGAAACATCAGCTGATGACATGAATTTATTTGTAATCATTTTAGTCAAATAAGGTAAAGGAATAATTATAACAAATCTTCAATAAAATTCCATATGCAACCATTTTCCTACTATGATTGACGCGAGTACATAGAAATGAGAAAAAATGTCAAGAGAGGAGAACGTAAATTTAAAAAAATTGTAACACACAGAACATGTTCAGAATGCAACACGTTTCATCGAACATGAATGCTCGATGGTTTGAAATATGCAGCTGACGCCCAGGAAAGTTTGTTGGAAGGCTGAGTCGTAAAGAAAGTTGGATTACAGATCGCGTGTATCTCTTAAATCAGATACTTATAGAGGTGGGAATATGTCATTTGCTAGCGAAGCTCTGACTTCCATTCAGGAAATAGTGAAACGAACGAATCATTCAGTCAGCTACGTACATTAGACAACATTAATTATAAGACACAAAACCTCCAATAAATATAGACATTAAAATTTAAAATCTGACCTTCATTAACATAAATAAAATTTTTATCACAATTTTGGATTTTTTTTGGAACTGATACAGTATATTGTTAATGAAGTAATAAATTAAATTACAGTGCATGTCTCTTCGGGATACAGATCCCATTCCCAATCCCGATCCACATTTTCCAACTAATTTAAACAAACTTCTAGAATTTCCAAAATTTCGTATTACTCGTGCATCCACTATTTAACAGTAAATTCAAAAACATGTACTCCTCAATTCTCACCAATGACACTCTCCGCTTGACGCCCATCATGAAGTTCGTGGGGAAATTCGAAAAGAAAGCTTCCCCAGATCGAAACAGGTGTATAGTGATGCTATTTAAAATTGAAGATAACATTGAAAACAATGTAATTTTGCAGTCTAGAAACTATAAAACCTAAGTACTATTTAATTAATAACATATACTAACAATAACAACATACTTCAATGACTCATGAGCTTTCCCTTCACGAGATCCAGTCATCTTTGTTTCTTCAGCCCACTCACACAATTCAATGAATTACGTTTTCGGTGACCTCTATGAATTTGAATGGAAGAATTCAATACAACCCATTCATCCAAAACGCTGAAAATGTGCCAATGTAAGTAAACGACCTTCGTTCGCGTACGATTTCACTTCCGATGTTCCGGTTCGCCTCACAGACGTCGCACGCCCCACTTCCATTCGAGCAGAATCGCATCTTCCAGCAAAACGTAATTTCCAGGTGCAACCGATGCCCCAGCGAAGCCGACGAGCGACTCCAGAACAGTATATTTTTAGAAGCGGTGAAAGCGACCATGCGGTGGCCGCGACCGCGACCACGATGCGACGCCGGGGGCGGTAGCGCGATGCCGCACCTGTCGACATGTCCGACGGGCCGGTCGGCCGACCAACCGATCGGTGGACTGCCCGCACGGCTCCGATGGCTTCCCTCTCCTTCCCACTGTGACCCGTGTGGCGCCACCGCCATCACCGCCGCGATGCGATGGTACCAGGCGGAGCTACAGCGTTGACGCCACCTAATGCAACGCGTGTCACCAAAGCACATACACGCCACCAAGCGGAGGCTTCTTGTAAACATCGCGCAAGAGACGATCCGAAGGCCTCGAGGAATACGGATACTTCTGGGAGAGGAGTTTAACCTTGAGTCATTCGTGATATTACGAGTGCTGAGAAATCCACGAGACGTAAACACGCCGCTTTTAGAATAAGTCGGCGAAGGTGCAGAGAACAGATAGGACACGAAACGTTAAAATCAACAAGTAAACAGAACTAGAAGCGGAAAAAAATGCGATATTTATTCTTTAAAGCTTAATCCACAATTCGCAAAAATTGGTAGCTCATGAAAAATAAGTATTAATCAAGCTCACGCGTCACAGATTCAGCGTAAGAGATTGAATGATACGTTAATCTATTTGAACGGAGTTCTTATGAGTACGTAAAGAGCAGATGACACAGTGCCCTTGAGAAGTTTTCGGCAAGTGGCAAATAGCGCATTGCAGTCAGCTGCAGGTTCAAGTTAGCTGCCGCACGCGATCGCTCAAGGTCATCGGCGGCGGACTAAGATGATAAACTAAACATCACAAGTGGCAAGAACAGGAACTTTTCTGTACGCTAAAAATAACGCTGTCCAAGTACACAAGTCCCTGCGCGTATTACTGAGTAAATCACTCTTATCGCAAACTCGACACATACGATGTTTTTCTCGAACGTAAGTACAAAATAAAAAGAAATAATACCAAATTCGTGGCTGAGCAAATTAAATTTGGGGCTAAAATAATTTTAAGGTCAATAAATACATCATCACATATTTACTCTATCGGCAAAATTATTTTTCTTAAGTTATTAAATTCTCACTTGCAGAACCTACAATTATACGTATGTACCAGGCAATGGGTAATCGACCCAACGTCGAAATTTTTTTTCAGAAGGTAGGGATGTAGATTTATTGTGTAAAATGTGAAAATCTACGTCTTTTGAAGGATGGTAGAGGTGGTCAATTTTTTATTTAAAAAAAAAACACTTTGTTTTTTCTTTCAATAATTAGTACAGAGCAATTTTTTATGGCTCTACTATGTATTTCTTGCAACAACAAGAACGATATAACAATGCATTGCTTACTTGACTAAAAAAAGATAAAAAATCTCAAATTTCGCACTTTGTGGACTTATTGCAAAAAATTAACCATCTCTACGATCCTTCAAAAGACGTGATGTGTCTCAGATTGTTGTATTTTAAACGAATAGGTATTTTATACGTTTCTATGAAACTACATCGTACCTTCTTTTAAAAAATTGCCATTTTCTCCTCATTGCCTGGTCCAATACTAATAAAAAATAAGAATTTGAGAAATCTTTCAAATCGAAGTTTGGTCTTAAATACTCCAGAAATATTAGTTTAATTGCGCATATCTTCCACAAGCTATTTTATATCGGACTACAGCAATACAGCTAAGAAATATAAACCCAAATTTTTACAATCCCATTTGAAGTGAAACTTTGAAGGGAAATTCGAGCCGAATATACCCAAACGAGAAATGGGCGAACGATTATAATCAGTCAATTATTATTTATGAAGACTAGAAAAGTAATAATTTATAAATAAACATTGCAGACGAACAATAAATGTTCCTTGTGTGAATTACAATTTCTCTTGATACTTAATTTAATAATGATCAGATTTAAATATTTTATAAATTTATATTGATAAAAATGTACGGTTTCCAATTTATTCGTCCGAAGAAATTCAGCTCTACGATGTGGTCCCAAGCACATTCAGTTTTTCAATAACCACTTAAAAAAGAATTAAACAATATAAATTTGCTCACTCTAGATAATAGGCGTTAATATATACATTTTTTTTTTTAATTTTGGAATAAAAAAATGATTTTGGAAGGTCTTTGACCCTCCTTTTACAATGAGACGCCAATTCATTTTCTCTCGTAAATAATATTAAATATATGATAAACAAAATAAGTAACTAAAACGGTCACATTGTAACGTCGGCGCCAGGACATGCCATCAACTTGTGAAATATCAATAATTCTTTGTATTTTCCAAGCCGGATGCCTTTAAGAATATTACAATAAGTGGCCGGTCAGCGCTAAGACGGACGTGCGACGAGCTTTTCCGTGTGGAGGTATTGTTCGAACGAACACCTTTCATTTTTAAGGAAAGTACGTACCAGTGTATTCGAAGAATGCAGCCGGCGACGTTGACCCACTGGAATTCAGGAGTACCTAAATTAAAGACGAATTCTACAAAGAAATGAATGAAGTACGAAAAGGGTGTTTGCGAAGCGCCTAGGTGACGCTCATGGCGATTCGTTCTCTACGGCGCAGCCTCTGCATTCCGAGAAACCAAAGGGGTGACACAAAAAGAGTGCTTGCACGGTGGTGGCGAAGGCGTGGTTATTCTGATCACGTGACGTCTGGTACAGTATATATTGGGAGGAGTGAAACTCCTCAGAGATGCCTTACAAAGGAACGTAGAGATCCGTCAGCACGGACATGTGACTGAGCTAAGTAGGTTAGGCTGCTGCGGTAGACTTAGCGAACTCGTTACTAGGTGCGAGGGTCGTAACTAGTATCAGTTAGTAGGGGAAAACAACATATATTTTCAAAGGATCAGATAACCTGAGGGTTTTTACAATTTAATTGTCTTCAACTATATTTACGTTCTACGTTCGTAATATTTACGTATCTACGTTCGTAATGATATTTTATCTTCTCCACTGACAGGCTACGAGAACTTCAGCGTAGATAGTGTGTTCGAAATTTCTGCAGTTGAACAGACCGACACTGGTATTGTTGTTTTGCGTATTTATAGACCTCCTCAATCAGATCTTGACATATTTTTTCGGAACTTCGAAAATGTTTTAGAACATATCGCACATAAATCTACTAAATCTATCGTTATATGTGGTGATTTCAATATCGATTTCTTGAGTACATCCGACTCTGCACATTCACCAGTTAATCGATTCAAGAATCTTATCGACTCCTTCAACCTTATTACTACGATAAATGACCCCACTCGCCTCTCCGGCTCATCTCAAACATTGCTAGATCAAATTATAGTCAACAATGGAATCTCGTATCTCTCTGAAGTGTTTATCGCCGGATACAGTGATCACCTTGCTCAAGTATTGACTATTAATAATACACTAAAACCGCTTAAAATCCTTTACAAATTTACAAGAGAGTTTAATGACATAAATAAATCCATATTCGTAAATTATTTGCGTGAAGAAACATGGAAAGATGTTTACAATTGCCAAAACACCGACGACAAATTCAATGTATTTATCTCAACATTCCTAAAACATTACAACTCTAGTTTTCCCATAAAACGCAAGTTAATTAACACAAAAAAATACAATAGATGGATCACCCTAGGGATAAGAATTTCTTCAAAAAACAAACGCCGTTTATATTATCTTTCAAAACGCTATAACCAGCCACCCGAATTCCATAATTATTTTCGTAAATATAAGACTATTCTCCGAAAAGTAGTCTATGCAGCTAAAGTTATGGAAAACGACAGGCATATACTAAAATCGAACAACCGGATGAAAGCCATGTGGAATATTGTTAACAATTACACGTCAACTTCTGAAAATCGCGAAGAAAATGTTTCTTTACTAAACGATGGCAAGATCGTGTCAAATCCTCAGGACATCGCAAGTTTGTTTAATTCTCACTTCTCAGAAGTTGGTAAAATAACGAACTCAATATATCCAAATCAATGTCCTCCAATTATTACCACCCACATACCCAATTCTATGTTCACTTCCGAAACTAACGCCAGTGAAGTCATGGGAATCATCAGCTCCTTAAAAAACAAATTTTCACGAGGCATAGATGATATACCTGAGTTTATTGTTAAATCTTCGTCCCACGCTATATTAAATCCACTCGTAAATATTTTTAATAGTTCTTTATCGGAAGGGGTGTTTCCCAATATATTTAAGAGAGCTAAAGTGAAACCTTTACACAAGAAAGGAAACAAACTTAATATTGGAAATTACCGACCAATATCTCTACTACCCACTTTCTCAAAAATCCTAGAAAAATTGTTCTATAAGCGTCTTCTAGATTTTTTATCAAAATATAACATTCTCTCTGACGATCAACACGGTTTTAGGAAATCCTTTTCCACTACAAGCGCCATATTTTCCTTCTTAAACGATGTTACCACATCTCTAGACAGTGGAGAAAATCCTCAGGGTGTTTTTCTTGACTTATCCAAAGCATTCGATGTCATCGATCACGGAATTCTCCTTACCAAATTGCATTCTTTAGGCATTCGTGGACTTCCACATCAATGGCTAACTTCTTATTTAAAAGATAGATATCAACAAGTAGAAATATCCTATACTAAAAATAAAATACTTGAGCGTTGTCTTTCAGAAACAAAGCCACTTACTTGCGGAGTACCCCAAGGATCAATTCTCGGCCCTATACTCTTTTTATTGTATGTGAACGACATGTCATCATCCACATCAGATTGCAAAATGGTTCTTTTTGCTGATGACACTAATTTACTATGTAAACACGCCAATGCTCAAAAAGTTTTGTCTAACCTTTCGACTTGGTTCCATGCAAATCGTCTCATTGTAAACACTGACAAAACAGTGTCTATGTCATTTCACAATAGTATCACAAAATCTTTACCCCAGGTTTCTCTTTCTTTAAACGGAACACAATTAAAAACTGTTACAAATACAAAATTCTTAGGTCTCCATATTCAAGACAACCTCAAATGGAATTGTCACATTGACAATCTTAATTCCCAATTAAGCAAATTGTGTTACGCATTCCGAATCTTAGTTAACGCAGTTAGTCCACGTATTTCCCGTTGCGTATATTTTGCAAACGTTTACTCCCATTTACGTTACGGCATTACCTTCTGGGGTAATTCCGGTCAGAGTATTCAAACTTTCAGAATTCAGAAGAGGATAGTTCGGATAATTTGTAAATCTCACCCCCGAAACTCTTGTAAACCTTTATTCAAGGAATTAAATATCTTAACACTTCCCTGCATTTATATTTATGAAACAGTCGTGTTTGTTAAGACCGAATTACTGAAGTGCCACCCTTTCTTTATACGAAACAGTCTCGTTCACGAACACTATACACGCAATAGTAGTAATATTCATCGCCCTAGAGTGTCAACCACTCTTTGCCAAAAGGGACCATACCATTCGGGAATCGTTCTATATAATTCCCTGCCCAAGAATATAAAAGATATTATGAAATTGAATATCTTCAAATCCGCGGTTAAAAACTACCTCCTGCACCAGTGCTTCTACACTGTAAAAGAATTTATTGATTTTAACAAAAGTTAAATTCGTCTTGTGCTTTATCACGCCATTGCTGTAGTACTTTTTAAACAACTTATAACAATTTCAAAAACTATTTTCTTGCATGATTGTGTTGTCTTATGGCTCATATTAATTTAGTTTTATGTGTACTCAACATTGGCACGTTTGTGTACATAAATTCTGTAGCCCCATCCTGGCCCGGGTTTTTCTCCGGTTTTCCTTCGGGTAGAGGCGGATTTATCATACAGGTTCTCTAGGCTTTGTCTAGGGGCGGGTCTATTGTAACAATAAATCGTGAATTTAGTGTTATTTCAATTTTTAAGCACTATACTCAGAATAATCTATAGTTCGATAATAACTTACATGTAATTTTTTGCTTAAAATTACAAACATATTGACATTCTATTAGTATTATAACTCGCAGCTAACTTTTTATCTTATCTAGGAATTTTTGCTGAATTTTTTGAATCCGCCTCTGCCTTAGGGCCCTTGATCGGAATTGATGGGATGGTCCCTTGCTTGCTTCCGGAGAGTAAATTAGTTTTTTTTCCCTCCACGTGGTCATACGCAGTTTGTACTGTTTTTTGACAATAAATTTATTTATTTATTTATTTAATCTGACAGAATCTCTGTCAGAATTATTTGTGTAATAACAGATTATTAGATGTATTAATGATTTTGGGAGTTTGTCTCTGTTGTAAATTCAGATTTATAGTTAATTTGTAATAAATCATTATTTATTGTTATAACATGTGGATTTGGTTGCTCGGGAAACCGAGCGGGTGGCAGCGACAAAAACTACCATAGGGATTTTGGTATTTATGTGGATCCCGCTTCTACCAAAGAAAAAATAACATCGCATCAGGGTTTGAGGTGTGATGTTACACACATAATGGCAAATCGTACAATACTATATATTTTATAAAACGTATTGTATAATCAAAAATACTGAATCCTGAGTATCGCACGCATACGGAGATGGGAAGTGCAGTATACGAGTATAAATGGAACTTTTCAGCGTCACTTTTCTGCCCTCCTTTGCTCCACTTTTGCACGTCATTCCGACGTTGGTCAGTGTAACATGCAACAAACTCTGGCATTACTTAGTCCATATACGCTTAGGTGGTAATAAATTTTCCCAAATTGAAAAATATAATTAATCTTGAGGACATCAACGGACAGGGCCAAAATCTCATAGTGTTGGGGTCCTAGACAAACCAACGTCCCACACAAATGTAATATTTCAAATTTATTTCTACACACTAACTTGGAACTTTACTAGAAATTAAGTTACACGAAGAAAAGATTATATTATTATTATTATTATTATCATCATCATCATCATCATAATCGAGACTTCAATGATAGTCATCAACATGGCAGTCAGTTAAATTGCAGTCTAACTTAATTAAAAAACATTGATTCCCTTCACCTACGGAAGTAGTATGTTTTAATAGATTAAGATCAAAATCAATATTTACCAAATTAAAAGCAATTTTTCTTTCAGTAGCTCTAGACAGCAATCTTTACGAGTTTTCTTTAATTTATTGATGTGATTTTGAAAATTTTATATCATGAGCTTTCTAAAAAACGCTTTGTATTGTACTGCTTACAAGTCTTACCACTAATTTTCATACTTCGCCTATCGCTCCATTAGCCTTTTTAAATTTGTATTATCAAATAACAGAAAGAAATGAATACGTGCGTTATCTTATCTTGGTGTAATATTACCTAGGTTACGCTCATTAGGGTCACAAATTCTGATTTAAGATTGGTCTGACGCATGCGCCAGAACAATCCAGTAGAATGAATGTGATGAGATTCGTAACTCTCGCTGCAACTGCCTATTCAGATGAAGCTCGAACACTTCGGAACAACATCACCAGTCAAATCATTTTCATTTTTCATGCATTTTCCGATGACCATTCCAATTTTAATTACAGTATTGATTTGATCAAGTTAGTCAGTCGTGAGCTTGCATGACATGATATGATAAGTATGTTATAGTTGGTCGTATTAGGTAAATGGATAAGATCTCGACAGATTCCTGATTTTTTTCATTTCCATAATGCACCGTGTTAAATGTTATTTTATAAGCATAGAGGCACCATTAGTTGGGAGTGTTGTACCTGGATGTAAATTGACTATAAATCAGTCATCTTTTAAACTTCCGGAACTGAGAAACTGTTGAGGTAAAAGTGTGTCATGTGAAAAAGTGTATCGTGTAAGGTGAGTGATAACTCTGGGTCATGTATGGTCATCAAGGAACTATAGGAATCTCATGAAACGCATCTTGCTCTGAGTCATCTCTAACTATCGTGGAATTGTGTTCATATTTTTATAAAGTATACATGTGTTATGAGATTACTGTTGAACTGTAGTTTTGCAGTGAAGAAGAACTATTTGCTACCAAGAGAAGATTGAGCAGATGAATGTATAATGTTTTCAATTTCGAGTGAAAGAAGTTCTCAGAGTATTGAAGATTAAATCGAAGTTGTGTAAACCACTTTTGGGAAATATTTATGAAAATAATTTCAAATTAGCTCTGCGGAGTACGTTAACCAGTGCCACAGGCACCACTACTCTTTACTTATTAGAATCTTAAAGTAACGTGGAGTTCTTTAATATACATTGAATATGGCTATTGGATAACAAAGATATTCTAATAAAAATGATATGCCGAGTGTTCGTAGGAAGTTCGTCTTCATTCAGAATTCATCATGGTTTGCTCTAGCGCTTCTACAAGAGTAAATGATTTCAGATTAAACGATGTCTTTGTAACCGACGTTTTCTTGACTGACAACGGAGACCCATAATTTTTTCAGTATTATCAACTTGGCAGAAAATTCAGATTCTGCGCGTAGGTGATAATTTTCCACGGGACAGATGTCTTCTGCACTCCATTGAATACCAATTTGAATAAAATTGAATGGAAATATCAATACCTTATTGCATTTGGAAATCAAGAATTGTGAACTCTTTCCTGGCCTATTTCAAAGCTACACGCGTTTTTCGACAGAAGCCCGCGCATTATAAAAGCTTACGTTTCCTTCTCCTCGCGTGAATTCAAACAAAATCAAAGGAATAAACTGAGTATTTTTTTAGGTCGCAGTATGTGATATGACGAAGTTCAATATGAGGTAATGCATACACCTGTCTCGGATTCACTGGAGATACACCCGAATGCAGACGCCAAAAGAATAAGAAATATAGATTTTATGATCACACAGTTACGGAAGAGCCAAGAAGGGACGAGAGAAGGAAGAGGGGCAGGACGATGGTTTATGTTTACGCGACCTTGTCTTACGTAAGCATCAGCGGGCCACCGGGTAACGTCGGAATTAGTATACTAATAATTGGTTCACGAAATTGCGTTGCATCTTCAGGTGGAGAAAATACACCGTCGCATTCAAAAGTTATAGTTTACTGTAAACGCATTGATTACAAATAATCGTTTCGAAATAAACATCTCTTAATAGTGATTATGAATACATTAACACAGATTAATCAAACCAATTACAACGCGTCATGTCTAGTCTAGTTTGCATCATTGAAAAGTGAAAACGAGAAACGGTTCGAAGGTGCGGTGGTGGCAGCGGGTATCGACTGCCAGTCGTAATCGATGGTTAACGGGCCCATCCCACGACCGTAACAAGCAGACAAGAGATGGAGCCGTGTCACGTGTGCTCCCGTCGACGGTCGCAGTCGCCTCCCGAATTACCATACAGAGGCAAAGGCGGTGTCGTCGGCGGCGGCAGCGGCGCTTTCAATCCCTCCCTTCTCCCCCACTTCCACGCCCGAACCCAGAAGGTCACCTTTCCAACCGGGAATAAATCGACTGCATTCATCCGCCACATGCGGTGGAGGCGGAGGCAGCGCCTACAGCAGCAGCATCACACAGTTGTCGGAGGACAATGGAAGAACAGAAATGGATCAACCTTCGACAGGCACGACCTTCGTCACCACGCTCATTTAACACCATTGCAACAAAACAAACCCATTGTGTGTAGTGTTGGAGAAGGTAATGCTGTGCATCAGTTCTTAAATCATAGGTGACTATGACCATCTCACGGGAGAATGTAATCAAAAGAGGATTCACGATCTGCATTTCTTTTCCTCAAAGTTGATATCCTAAGTTAACGAATGAGTCTCGCAGCTCCAAAACTATATTAACAAATGAATTTTAAGAATTACGAAAAGGTCGTCTTGGAGTAGGAGATATGTTAATATTTGAACAATATCTTAATATTTCAAGGGTAATCTCTTCGCTCATAATTTAATTTCTCTCAATATCTTCATAAATTTGCTTCCAACCTAACACATGCTCTCCAGAACAAAATTACAGAAAATTTCACGAGTGAAACACAAATAATCTAATTTGTTGGGAACTGTAGAATCTATTTCTTACGATTGCTTCGGACTTAACATAACTGCGAGATAAGCGAGACAAATTCACACGACTGAAGATTCAAGAAAAACATCCTCGAGTTTGCAGAACTAAAAGCAGACAGAAATATGCCTCATACCATCCCCCGTTTCAATGTGCAAGTTGCGACACGCAACCGGAGTCCGCGTGTAACGTCCTTTGTTTCATCCCACAGACACATCAGACGAAGGAGGAGCTCGAGAATAAAGAGTGTTTCTTCGACATTGTTACACATCGATCGTGTCAGAGAGAATAACAGGAGACATGCAAGCTGACTTCAACCTTGAGTGCGGCCACACATCATCGCTAAGACAATCGACACATGTTCTTACATAAACTATTAATATGAACAATAACGAAGCAAACGCGCGAGGGAACACATTCTCACGAATTTCCAAGGAGACCAACAAGAAATCTGGAGGATGGTCCTTACTTCGAAATAGGAATTGACAATAATAATGACTGGGTTAAAATATAAATGAAGAAATAATATATAGAAAGAAAGGAAAGACAGGAAAAAAGAAAAAGGAATTTAAAAAAGAAAGGAAAGAAAGAAAAATATTTCTTAGTGTTAGACTATTTGTTTCTTCATTTCTTATATATATTATACAGTTTTATCCAATAGTAATTTAGTGTGTTTTTTAAACATTTCGTACTACAAGAACTAATACATTAACACAAGAGGGGACACAAGAATGGAAATTAATACTTGGTTCCCCGTTATAAACTATTCCTACGTATTGCGAAATCATTCGAAAATTATGAAGTTAAATAACGAAAAGACTGTTTTCACATGCTCAGTGAATGCTGAGTATTTTCATATTTAATCTCATAGTCTCGAAAACCAGAACTATGTCGTTAGATAACTGATCGATGTAGCGTTTTTCAAAAAATAATGCATTATAAAATGAAAGCTATCATTCGAGATTTTTTAGTAAATATTGTTACACGGGTCGAATTTGAGAAAAACATTTAAATGTATGAAATGTTGTAAAGTATGTGTAGCTTTTCTTCCAGTTTCCAAAATACTAGCTCTGGAAAGGCAATATTATTTCAGTCCTCCCTCTTTTCAAAAATCTCGTACATAAGATATAACCATACTCAAATATCAACATGAGCGAAGGCAGTTGCAAGTAATTCATAACAACGTCGTGTTTTTCGGGAAGTGAAACTTCATTATTTTTGCTGAAGGGGTTCGTGAAGAAGAAAATTAAGAATATTGCCGCGAGTTGTTAATTAGAAAAAATATTTTCTGTCGAAAACAACTAAAAGTAAAAAAAAAAATGTTCTCCTGTATGATATTTTAAGACGCCATATTAAGAGATAATAGCATTTTACTAAGTTTTCAGGAAATAAGAAAATTAGATCAGCTTTTTTTCACACGATGTCAATTTCCTTCTTACTTAAAATAACCAAACTTTCTGCACGACGTTGCCAATTAGAAAAAGAAACATCAACCAGCGGACGATATGTCAAAGGTGGGCCAAGAAGGGTGAAGTCCACGCATGCGCTGTTTCAGATGCGGCGGTTGCTGCAGACGCGACGGACGGGGTGCGACGGAGCAAGTACAGTGATCGCCAGAGACAGAACGACTTTCCCTTCACACGTACACAATTGGAAATCTTTCAGAGAAATACCTATGCCGGATACATCCTTCGATACGAACGGCTTATTATGTCAGACATTGCTGACTATAGAAAACGTAATCTTAAATACTACATTTGAGACAAATTCCCTGTATGAAGGGTTATTAATATAATTATTACGGTAGTTTTGAAACATATTTCCCCTAATCCTGTCCAAAGATCAAAATACATTAAGATCTAAAAATAACAGACGTCGGTTTTTTTCGGCAGTATTACATAATAAGAATTACTGATAAAAAAATGATTTTGTCCCTTCAATCAAACTACACTTTCATGTTCCCAAGCACGCCACGCACCCGTGGCTCCAACGCTCAGACGGAAGCGATGGGCCGCCGGCCAGCCGCTTCCCTACATCTGCCAAAAGGCAACAACGCGTCGGCAGTTTTCTGCACGACCAATTTTACATCCGATGAATCTGTCGCCCACGTCGCTAGGACACGGAGCCTCGGGCAACCGACAACATCGATAGAGAAGGCCAAAGGCGACAGAGTACTCACTACTCAACAACCGTGAAAAAAAAAAAAATCACCTATTATAAATACTACTATTTTCATCCAGATGAACAATTTAATGTTTCTTTATGTCATACTTACAATAATAACAATAAATATTTTTATATTTATATTTGGGTTAATTAAATTGGTTTTGTTTTTGTAAAAAAATATCCGCGTTCGAATTTCAGATTACGAAGACTATTCAGGGAAAGAAATTCCAATAAAAAAGTTCAACTTACATTTTGTAGCAGTTACTCTCAAAACTTACGATGCAAAATCCTCACAAAGGAATGAGGTATACAAAAAGTGACGTAGCAATCGGAAATTGAACTCACCTGAAAACAAAGGAGAAAACCAATATAAGAACACGATAACATGACATAAATATTGATAATGGTGATATGACAAAATACACAAATTTAAAACCTCACAAAATAAAATGAAAACAATGGGAGAAACTTTTAGGTTGACTGATAATTCTTCGTTTCGTTTACGGTATTTGCTCTCCAAATACACGAGACTTACATGCATAGTACACACATAGCTATTCACATTTAGGGATATGGCGATCTTCTTAGCAAGAACAACTTAGACCAAGGCAACCAACATCGCAGGCACGACAGCGAGGTCTTAGCGTCCCACACAATCCGTTTTCCCTCTACCACATCCCACTTCCTGTCACTAACGGTCTCATGTACACGAAGAGCACTCAATGGCTTAAAGGAGGAAAGACCAGTGAGAGATGTAGGGATCTGGGAAGGAACGTTAAAAGCACCAAGGCACGTTCCTGAAGAAATTCAAAGGACTCCACGGAAAACAATTCAGATATTTACAACATTTTATTTTAATGCACAGAGAAGTTTGAGAAAACGAATAATTTAACACTTAAATGAGAAAGCAGGAAATAATGACTAAGGTTAAATTGAAAGGAATTCTCTTCATTAAAAATATTAATGAAAATTACAAAAATATAAAATAAAATATAGAATTGAAATATGGTTTAGATGGCAAAAATTACTTTTCTTCAGGCATTATACTATGGCAAGCTATAGCAACCCCTCTCATTCGAAAAGTTTGGGACTTCATGTGTCCTCGAAACAGTGACCCAACTTATTTTTTGTGGGGTTTTAGGGCTCGTCAAGGTCATTAGAGCTCTCTGTCCCAACTTGAAGCAATGAATGTGCTTAATACGTTGCAATTAAGAAGTAATCGGAAGGGACTTTTCATGGAAATGTATTTTAAAGTATCATCACAGAGTATAAAATTAAAGCGACTATTAAAAAGAAATAGAAAGTAACCAATAATGTACGTTACTTTAAAAAGGAGTTTTCCACCCTGGCTACCAGAGCGTGAAGAGAGGCTAAAGACGTTGCTTTCAATCGCTCGCAGCTGTGACGAGGGGTTGCGGATGGAAAGGAGGGGTGGGTGGCGAGGAGAGGCGCCATCTCGTCTCGCGTAGCGCACGCGGTGGGAGCGGGAATCCAAGCGGCCATAGCAACGCGCCTAGCAACGCTACCGCCTCCGCAGCGGCGGGCCGGCCGTCGCTATCCACCTCGTCGACAGACCACGCCCAACTCCATCTATATACGGAACTTTTTCATCACCGTCGTATGTTCAAAACATGGATCTAGTACATGAGGACACAGAGTCCATAACAAATAGGTCAGCAAACTCTACGCGAGCATACAAAAAGTATTTTTTTGGATTGAGTAACTGTTACGTACATCACCAACGGGTCTGGAAAAACATGAAATCGTGTCACGTGATACGAGGTACTTGAACTAATTGATATGGAGCAATGTACGAAGTATTCAAGGAATACTACAATAAAATAAGGAAGTTTGACAATACATATATGAATAGTTTTCAAAAACGTGAAGCAAATAACTTTAATAAAAATTGTTATTTTTAAATTGCACAGTCAGACTCGCACAAATGTAAGTTCCTTCAAGAGCAGACCCGAAGGGGATGCAAATATCCTATCCTCCCTGGTAGTTTAGGAAAGTGATGTGAAATAAAGAGTTATATTTCGAGGAGGTGAAGAGAAATGAATTAAAATGAATAGTACTGGACATGAGAGGAAGAAATATGGTGTCATAACATCTTATTGTGGTATAATTATTGGTAATAAGAAAATACTATTGAGACATGGTTATCACGGATGAAACCCTGTAACCACTAATTCAAATGAACCACGAAGTGAATCCAAACCTTCAAAATATAAAATCTGTAAGAAGAGGGAAGTTTTGATTATCACCCCCCCACCCCACCGCAACAGAAGCTAATGCTGTTCGGTTCCGAAAGATATTGTGTGGGACAGAACTTAGTTTCTTTGGACGCGATTATGAGTATCTATAGATGATGAAATTTGAGGGGTAGTCTCTGTTTAATTAAAATTTTCAATGTTTTTCGATCATCATATGGCTGGTAGATCATATCTAACAGGGTTTTTTTTTCGCTTTAAACTTTTCTGATGTCCATACAATGAAATAAAGTTCAATAAAGTGCAGACAATTAGTGTCTCAACGACAAAATGATTTTATGGAATTTGCAGTGTACTTTTATAGGATATGAGACGAGAGTATAGAGATATATTTTTTACTCGCATGACGCAGCGCTATTTTAAAGACTAGAGGGACTGAATCTACTCTTTAAATATGCCCTCCAGAAGTAAATCAACAATTTTCATGAATAGAGAAAACTGTATTATATCTACTAATTTTGCAACATACATTTTCACCACAATCCATTTTAATGATACTTGATCACTCATAGATCTTACCACCTCCAAAGCAACATGTTCTATTAACAGTGCAGTCATTGGATATTTCTACCCGGAAAGTTTTGGAGATGTAATGATTTTTTGCTCCTTCACAGTTTTGAGGGCGTTGAATACGAATATCAACTTTTTCTCGAAAAAAATTCGGAAAATATGAAAAACTAAAAAATAGCACTGTTCGTGTTTTTTATTTATTACATGAAACTTTACAAATAAAAAAATTGCAAAAAACAAAAACAAACCAACAACGTGGTCTGTGAAGAAGTAACTGCCGCTGCCTTCCGCCAGTGCTATCTTGAACGTCAGTGTTAGTTCGTGTGGACAGATGACAGTGTTTACACAGTGGCAGAGTACGTCAGTTATCTCACTCACATAAGTGGCAATGCTCACAGACGCCTGTGCACAGTCCACTGACAGAATAACTGACCAAAAACATTGCTCGTTTATTCGTACCTTTCTCTAGCATAACAAGCGTCTAAACGAAATAAAGGAGAAGAAAAGACCCGAATCGTGGACAGTGGATTCATCAGCAGCTGCAACACAGTCTCAGGCTCGATCGATAGCGCTCCGCTCTGCAGTGAAGGGCACTGCCGAAGGTCGCAGCCTCTTCGTCGTCGTACCGCGCCCTCCACCACTCCGGATCGCCCACAAGTCCCGTTCTCGTGCTTCCTTCGCCTACGTGGAAACCTGCACGCACCCTCATGGGCCTCCGCCACGCCCCTCCGCGACCCTCGTCACAATCCACCGGTCTGTCCTCTCCCTTCTCGCCGCACACGAATTGTTGTTCCCTGCGGCGCGACATGCTTCTTCAGCTCCAGGATCAACGCAAAGTGCTGTGCAGGGGTGATCGGCGGGCGGCATACCCATCAGGGGTACGATGCTCATGTACGTACATGTAAAGAGTGGGTGGGGTTGGAGAAAGTTACGAATGCAGCGAGGAAGATCGTCGGAACTGGAATAATGATAGAAGAAAAGTGAACCAGACATTCGCCCTATGTCCACAAGACTCAGTAACATTCGAGGTAGGACTGTGTTACAGATGAGTGTCTAGAACTCACAACCAACGAAACCTGCACACTCTCTGCCAGACAACCCCATACAACAGATATGCTCTTCACAATCTTGACTCATCACATTACATTGCAAAAAAGCAAAGCTTAAAAGAAAAGAGTGTCACGTCCAAGCCAAACTATCCCCACAACAGGCCCCGAAGGTGCCCAAGGAGTTCCCGAAGTGTAGAGCTCCGCAATTTCTTGACCTCGGCACTAGGAGAAGGAGATGTGGCCAGCATCTCACTCCGGCCGGTTTAACCCGATACTAATTATAAAAACATTTATTTTTTTATTTTATTTTACAGCAGGCTGAGTAGGCCGGGGAGTCAGTTTGGAGGTTGGGGTGTGATAAAAAATAACACATCCCTATGGGAATCGAACTCCGGCCATCCAGCCAGTAACAGCGCTCTACTCTGCGAAAATAAGAGGCCATTGGTTAATCGACAGAACTATTAGTTTAACAAGTTTTCTCTCAAATTCGTACAATTCAACAGATTAATTATAGTAAATATATATTAATTTTCCAATTGGTAAAGAAAATAAAAATTTTGCAAATGCATTTTTCGTTGGGAGAAAAAGGTTAAACCTAAACTCAACAAAAATGAGATTTACACAAAAATTAAGCTATTTACTTTTCCTCAAATTAAATTTAAAATATTATCTAATGCAATAAGTACTTGTACTTAAAAATAATTTTTGAAGGCACTTTCTGCGTAGTAGTGAAATTGGAAAGATTGAGATCGGTGAGCCTTTGTAGTCTTATTTACACCTCTCGTAAATTACGTATGTTTTTTCATTCCTTAAAGAATGGAGTTTAATCTACATCAATTATCATCATTATACAAATATTGACAGACTTTTAGGATTATTTGGCTAACGTTTTATCAAATAAGCCTGCGTTCCTATAACGATGAAATTATCCCCGAGGTGAATAAAGAACATTCATTGTATCGTATTTGGTTTTATCTTATTTTAAATAGCAGGTACTGATGCAGCAAGTGCATTACTTTTCTCGCATTCACATGAATCGTCGCACGTCTCTCTTCTGCCAAGTAAACGCCACGGCGCAACAGCATACCATCACGTGCGTCGCGGACACAATGCGGTGGAAGGGAGGGAAGGAGACCTGGTGGGGTGGGAGAGAGGGGGAACTTGGCCATAGCGAGTGAGTCAGCGGAAGCAACTTCCGAATACGGGGAGTCTTCGGCTCCCCGCGCTCGATTGCCGCCGGTCTTCGTGCGGCGCCTCCGCCGTCACACGAGAACTCTGCACGGAATAAGCGCTGTGGTAGTGAAAAGCAGACTACGACCTCACGCAATAGCTACGAAAGTTCTATTAATGGATTATTCTTCGGTGCCATTTAAAATTGGGTGACCTACCTCCCGATTTAAAATTGGGTGGGGTGCCGAGTTCGGGTTTGATGAAAGTGGAATAAAATGACGCATTTAAACGGACTGAAATTTTCTCTACTATACATCTAATTTCTACAGAAAAAACTTAGCTTAATACTACACGGTAAACCTCATTAAAAAATATAAAAATAATTAGAAACATACGTTCTTACCAAATATGTTTAAAAAGGAATTAAAAATAAATAATAATCATAATCAGTTTAACAGTAATGTTCCATATAAAGTGAATTATTGCTCTTCCCACGTGTCGTGTAGGCAAGACTTGTATACAAATATCCTGTGAAAAATCAAGTGTTTGGTCCTACCTCAAAATTTCTACTCGATGGTTCATAAGCAATTAAAGGGAGGGGGGGAAACTTACACATTTACAGTCGTCATAAACAACACGTAGGTATTTGATCACATCTTTATTTCCACGCCTGTGGTTTACAATCGTTCGTCAATTCTTGTTTAAATACAAATTCCTCTCGATAGATTAATACGTGACGCTCACGAATGCTAACGCGAGCTGCATTTACTCCTAGCCATTTTCATACATCGTCCATCTTAAGACATCAATTACGTATCAAGGTTTGCTCGTTTCACTTGAAAGGAATTGAGTTAGAAATCCAATTACACGAAGCGCAGATATCCGAATTCTGAATTATCCGCAAAGATTGTGGAGAAGATAAATGTACGTTAATGAAAAAAATTGCATTGGAGATTGTTTATGTAAAAAAAGAGTGACTAAAGTATTCTAAACATTTATTGTACATCATACAGCGAATTGAATGTGAATTTGAACAATGATTTTTATACTTTATTGCCCAGCATAATATAAAGTAACTTACGTAATGTAGTTTACAGTACTTGTACAAATTAGGCGCATAGTACCTCTACATACGTAAGAACATTCAAATTCTTCAATAAAAGTAACATTTTTACAATCTTACATCTTTCTACCTTAATTATTGCGCTACAAATTCCATCATTCGAATTCCGCACATCCGCAATGGTCTGATTCCTAATTATTTCTTACAATTTGGTTTAATCTATAGTTTATGAGACCTGGCCTAGATTGTACATTTTCTTAATCAGTTCCCATTAAAATTTTACACCTCACGTCCAAGTTACTTAAGATACGTCCGCCTCTCAGCAAAAGGGTATCGTTAGATTTCTCCTAAAAAGTCAATAATGATTAATGAAACGGACAGATTAACAGAAATAACTTCATTTTAACACAACGAAAACATACCTTACTTATCTATATAACGAGAATTTGGTTAGGTTCACTCACTGAAGTTTTTAGGCACACACTGAATTAAAATGTCAGGAAGTGACACAAATATCGAATTCTACGCACGTAACGAATGATACGAATGCAGAAAGTATCTTCCGAAGCCTGTTTTTACGTCTCAGGTATTGTTCCTCCAGCAGTGTTCCTTTCGGGTAGCGGTCATCGCGATGGTAGTGACACGCCAAGGACGAAGATAGACGATAAGGTGCAACACGCATCACTCTTTACATCACAATTAGGTGAGAGCTTTTGTTAGAAGACTTCGTTCGGTGTGTGCCACGAAGCTCTCTCGCGAATTCACAAACAGAGTATGCGAAACGGAAATTCTTGAAACAGATGACAAATCGCGAATATTGAATCATTTGATTGAATATAGATTCGTTAATAAATTACCATCACCTCTTCATGACAGAACAATTTCTAGCTCCTTTTCATTGAGAATCGACTTAAAACAAATTTTTAGCGATCCCAAACGGGGAAGCGCTATACTAAGATGTATGGTAAAATCAAGTTCTATAGCAGCATGTAAGGACATAATTCTTGCTCAAACTTGTGGAAAATTTACAGATAGGATCGTTGATCAGAACTGTGCTAACATAGAACATTTAAAGTCGAAATACTTTTTTAAAGAAAACACTTGGAAACAAAATCCGATGTTTTCTTTGACAAGAGACATTTTCCACTACTATTTGAACCAATAATGCAATTTCGCTCAGCTTCCTCAAGTAGTATGAGAATATCAAATGATTATTTATGGAAGAGGCTCATGTGATAACTATACCTTCAAGTCTCAAGTGAAAGCCCGCTCTACAAATGTACGTCCATATCTTTTAATAGTGGAACTTCCCATGAAATTCATCGCTCTAAAATAAAAAAATGACTTTCTTCATTTTACGGATGCCTGTGATTTATTAAGCAATTTGTATTATCTTTACACAATGTAAAGATTGAAGTCAAATTAAATGGTGAAGATCTATTACGAAAATCTGATATTTGCATATGTTAACGGCACACTCCTTCCTCACAACTTGCTAACAAAGTAGAAATAATACAATCGTAATTAGTCACACAAATATGTTTATATACAAATCATATGTACATCTTACAGAAATAGAGCACAAGTTAGATAAGAATATTGTTTTACAAGAACTTCAATAAGAGAAAATTAACAGTTTCTCGTAAGGTGTTACAAATACATCATATTTTTTGACCAGCCACTAACTTTGGAAGGGAATACCACGAGATCAGAATCACAGGTTCAGAAACATTGGTTTCAATTCTGTAAGTTTATTCGAGGGCAAGCAAGAAGAAAAATACAAATTGTACACCTAATTTGCGATTCGACAATTCGCAGTACTACAAAGTCTAAAACTCACTACTAAGATTATTAATCGTTTTAATATAATGATGTATAATAGTACACATTCAATACATACACTAATAGATTTGAAGGCATGCTTTGGCGTTCGCCTTCCTCAATCCAGAAGAAGCCGAAGAAGTTTCTCTGTAATCTGAATTATTTGGACTGAAAGTTGAGCAAATGAAGGTACCACGGAAAAAGTATTTTAAATTTAATATTTATATTTTTTGTTTAATTCTGGTTTGAGCAACATGGATACTCGTTACACAGCTAAAACCACATCTACTCAGTGTACGGACTGCTGATGAGCAAACTTCCCTTCCTATATGAGCGAAACAAGAGATGTTAGTTCCTCGCCCTGTCCTCAGAGTGCGTTGTAACAGCGACGGTATAGCGCCCGCGTGCAAGTGACGACCCACTTGGCACACGATGGCGACACGCGCCCCTGGACGAGGCACCACGACTCGTAACTCTCCAAATGACGATGGTCAGTGGCCCAATCACAGGCACACTAGAGACAATGGCAATTCAACGACGCGCATTTCACGAATGCAATGATACGTTTCGGTAATTGAGTAAAATCAAGAGGCGAGTCTCCCTTAAGATTATATCTTCTCATCTTAAGCATTTGAGAATTACGATAAAGAAAAGATTTCTATTCAAAAAGGGGAGCAAACTAATCGACACCATTGTTAGTAATTTCAATGAAAATTTACAAATACAAAATTTATAGAAAAAAACGGATTAAACTACTGAAAAAGCGTCTATTTTTTTTTAAATTGAGACTTTAGGACTCGCCAACATCAATGTCATTAGACCCCTTAATATTTTAGTCTAAACAGTGCGATAAAACATAATTGATAATCAAGAATTTCAGAGGAACGGACACTACTTTCATTTCTATGAATCACAACAAAGATCAGGCATAAAACTAACACAACCTTTTGCTTTAATACAAAACGTAAGTAAGTACATCAAACGTTTATCTCGCAAGATCGAAAACACGAAGTTAAAAATTTTGGACATCCTCCTTACATGTCAACTTTATCAAATTATTTCACTTCAGAAATAGCCTCGTAGTCACACTATTTTAAGAGAAAACAGCGAAGAAAAAGAACAAGGCATCTGATCTCAATTAGCTAAAAAAACATTACTTTCGAGTTCGCTAAGTTGGAGTTTCCGAAAGGATTCTCACCCGTTTTCAAAGTTCACGTTCATATTACTCTATTACTAGGTATATGGCGGATATTTTATCGCATAATGCGAGCTGAAAATTAATTAACAGTGTATGCATAGAAGGGAAGTTAATCAATACAGAGTATATATAGAATTACTTCTTAAAGAAAATCTAGGAGACAAGGAGTGGCACTGGGCTCGATGCCTGAGGTCTCCACGCATCATCACATCACCTCCAACTTCGCGGTCACGTCAGTAAAAATACTACACAACCTTGCCTAGCAAATCCGTTGTAACGTCGAACA
The DNA here is from genome assembly GCA_002313205.1 of Laupala kohalensis. Taxonomy (NCBI): domain Eukaryota; kingdom Metazoa; phylum Arthropoda; class Insecta; order Orthoptera; family Trigonidiidae; genus Laupala; species Laupala kohalensis. Next base: position 1,129,706 of record NNCF01126418.1, on the reverse strand, counting down.
TCATCACCCCCAAAGCAGAGTTGTTTGGCTTTCGCTTCAAAAGAAACAATTATTCAAGACACCTCTCCCACACTCAATGCGGTTCCGAAGGCAAACACAAAATGCAAATGCTAATTATAACACACATTTACAGAGAACTAAAAGTCAACGCCTCATTTATACTGACTTCTAAGTATATCATCCTGAGGTGCAAAGCAGAATACATTCATTTAGGTCATGATACACCTTCTGACTACTTGTGCCACAACTATACAAATACGAGATGCGTTCCAATAAGTGATGCAACCGTTTTCTTTTCTCGGCCAATTTTTGATCAAAAAAGTTGGATTTTGTTTGGGACATCCTTAACCATTACCGCGTGATCTCACGTATTTCCATTAACTTCTGATAAACGGCAGTACTATAAACTGCTTTCAAAATGGCAACTTCAAATGCGTTCCATGGAAAGAGCTGTTATTGAATTTCTTTTGGCTGAAAACCAGATCATCACAAATATCCACAGGCTTTTACAGAATGCCTACGGACACCTGGCACTGGAGAAAAACACGGTGAGTCGTTGGGTGAAGCGTCTGTCGCCAACAGGACAAGGAAAAGGAAATGTCTTATCTCCCACGCGCAGGCCTGCCGGAGATAGCTGGAACGTGCGGGCACTATTCCAGGTGATCGACGAATAACAATCAAACAACTCAATGCTCATCTTGACATCTCTGTTGGTAGTGCTGACGCACTTGTCCACCAGTTAGCATATTCAAAGATTTGCACCCACTGGGTTCCTCGAAACCAAATTGAAGAGCATAAAGAGCAAAGGAGGAACATCTGCCGAATTGCTTGCTCGTTACGAAGTTGATTGCGATTGTCACAGACGATGAAACACGGATTTACCATTTCGAGCCTGAAACAAAACGGAAATCCATGCAGTGGCACCACACAACTTCTCCTTCAAAGAAGTTCATAACAGTGCCCTCAAAGGTGAAGTTATGGCTACAATCTTCCGGGACTGAAGGAGATATTCTGTTCGGTGTCTTCCTTCATGGTCAGATTAATTCCGAAGTCTATTACGTGACTCTTAGGAAACAAGAAACAATTCCAGCGTGTTCGTGGTCACAAAAATACGAACGCAATTCACCTTCTCCACGACAACATAAGGCCACACAGTCAGCATACCCGAGAGAAGAGAACAAAACTTCGGTGGGCTGTTCTTCCTCATTTACCCTCCAGATCTCCTTCTGACTGCAGATCTATTTGGCCCACTGAAGGATGGACCCCGCGGGAAAACACACTAGCAATGATGAGGAAGTTAGCAAAAACGTGACTCGGACTCACACCAGTAGAGTGGAACCACGACGGCACACAGGTTCACTCTTTAATGTGGCGTAAGATCATATGATTGATCGGAGATTACGTTGAAAAATAGGTTCTATAGCAAAAGAATGGGGAAACAATATGGTATATTTAAATCCCGAAAAAATCATCCTGCTTGGGGGAAAAAGTGTAGCATTAATTATTAAACGCCATTCGTAGGTACAATACATAATAAGAAAAGATAGATGGAAATATACATAATATACAAACTAATTAAACACATCAGAAGTAGTAAAAAGAAATTAAAAATTGACTCATCCAAAGATTATTAAACAACCGGTTGCGAATAGGGCTCGTTGGCTTACGATTTAATTGTAAGAGTAACGAGTAAATAGTGTAAATACGAAAAACGTATCAAATCGACAATAAATATCACGGACCACACAATAGCACAGACACACCACATAAAAATACAACATAATGACACACTGCGCCCACCACGTTTTGGTAAACGAATTTAGTTTTTAAAGTCAGAAGTTGAATAGAATTTCATAATGTTTACATCAACTGAACTTGCTATTGAAGACATTGGGTTTCGAGTAGCGAGAGAAATGCCTCATTTGGACTCAAAAGCAAGATAGTACCGAAAACTTAAAGCAAACATTTCAGCACATCAGAACTAAACGTGTCATCCAATCAGGAAATAAGACAGAAGAAATTTAAAATTTGAGATTAAAGAGCCATCAGTAAATTTGCTAAGGGGTCCATCCTAAGGCCAGTATTAAACAATCATATTTCTATGACATATCTATTACAAACAAAAATTGATGAAACATGAGCGTTTAATGCACAAGCTTTGATTATAGTAGGACTATTATCATACATTTATAGGTATGTTCTCGTTGAGGGAACCTACGATCATGTATTTGATAATAGATCAATGTCATAGATATACGATCGAGTAATACCGACCTAAGGGATAATTGGTACAGTGTTATCTGATTCAGTTGAAAATATTTCTGACACTGATCCGTTTCGTCATTCGAAATATTTTTCACTCAAGTACTTTAACCACGCGTTCCGATCACAACTAATGCCCCAACGCCTCTTGCGACAATTAAAAGAACTTAATTTAATAGAAAAGTGAGCAAGGGAATGACTTTAGTTGTAGCAGTGCGCTCCACTTAATGAGTGTCCCTGTGAGGAGCCCCCGAGCCGATCGTCGCCGCATCGCTGAGCCCCCTCAGCTCATTTGTTTCAGCGCCAAACAGGGGAAAACCGCTTCGCAAATGGGTGCACTGGCTTCGAAACCGACGCAATGCCTCTGCCCCCAACAGAACTATCCATTAGAGCCACAAGAGCGAACGGACAGGACAGGTTCACGCGCCGACGCACTGGACACGAGAATACTACAAAGAAACTGATGAGATTTTTCTACTAGGCAATCATCTCCTTTTCCCACACACTTGTTCATCCCTGTCTGTCGTCGCAATATTTTACTTTTCATTCGAAAACGAGATTTTTGCGGAAATATCCGTTTTGGTGACCCCTGATTCCGAAAAAGTTGTTTTTGACATAACTTCCGCCCGTCCGCCTGTGCGCAGCAATTCTGAGCAAACGAATGAACCAATTTAATTGGCATTTCGTATTTACGGTAGAATTTATTGTCGATGTACGTACTCTAATTATTTTTACTTTAAAACAAAGGGTACTTCACATGAAGGTCAAAGTACTTTTGAGAATATTTATCAAAATACGGCTCCAACGATTTTACTTAAGTTTCCTGTACGTAAAGCACAATTAGAATGCATTACATCCGCATTAGCGGTATTTCGCTTGAAAGTTCTGCTACATTTACATATTTGTTTACTGTTTCAAGAAGCTGAACAATATTTAGCAGTGTAAATGAACCAAGCAGACGTAGAATACACTGTTAGTAAACTGAAATGAAAGATATGATAATGATAAAACATTGTTCTTTCGATTGGGTTGAGTACTCCACCGCATGTTTGGGTGTACAACACAGTATACTCCTCGATACGATGGGTTTTCACAAAACAGTGATAGTTTTGAACGACATTCTTAATCATGCAACATCTACAAATGTATCCCGTTCGGTTTGAAAATATTTCATTACGGTAATTGTTTTCATAGTTTTTCTTGAACATCATTCTCTTCGACATAACTCAATTCAAATTAAACCTTCATGTGATCAAGAGGATGTCGACATGAAAACTTTTAATTCGAAACCTTTCTTCCTCTTGAAATCTTCGTGAGAATTGGAGTAACAAGAGTTTATGATTCCTGTCTCACCACTCGAAGGTGTTGTGTCTCATGTGACAGGTGCAATCGACACCCGGACCATGCTAGTGAGTCACCATCTCCATACCGCCGTTTGGCTGCCTCGGCACGGCAGCGCAGGAACGGATGGCGATGTCTCACAACTCCGCCAGGCTCTTCTTGCGTTCTTTTCCTATTCCAACCCTCCTTCGTCCGTTGCCCTTCTCGTCCAGTGAACGATGCGAGTTGTTTGTCTAGCGTTCCTTCTCCACGCCGCCACATCGCCCTGGCGTTGTCGCTCGGGGACGAAGGGGACATGGCAGAGATCACGCATCAAACGACTATCAGGTCAAGTCTCCAAGGGTTCTGTTAGAGATTCCACGGAGATTTATCACAAGTAAGAAGAAGCTGTTTCGAAAAGAATTCCAATGCTGTAACCGAAAACCTAGTATAAATTTCTTCCATATGCACCCAACGCAATATGGTACCTTTTGTCAAACCAATTACTCTTTCTACTGGTATTCATGATTCATTTCCACATATTTCTTCTACGTTAAACTAACCCCTTTCCCCCAATCACCTTTCTCACAATGTTCTAATTAATTTCCTGTTTCTTCTCTTATTCAAGTTGTCGTATCATTAAAATGATATAGTAATTTATAGGTATTGAATTCAAGGTTAAGGTGTTCAGAAGGAGACTCGAACGCCAACATGAAATATTCAACATAAACCGTTAAAATATTTTCTCTAAATTAGTTTTGAACTCCTCTCTTCCGTAAGGAACACATTGCAGATATTTACGGAACCTAAACTAGGTAAATAATTGTTAGAGTAGACACAAATATTAAGAGAAATAAGGAAACACACAACGTATTGTAGAGAAAAATTAAGTTCTATTATCTTCTGCTTTGACTTCTTTAAATTCACGCTCGACCCATGAACCTTGTGGTCATAGTTAAGCGCGCTAACTCTTGAACCAAAAAGAAATCTTTCAAAGATATTGTAACATTTTTTCACGTAGTGTTATTCGGCATTAAACTCCAAGATTACCAAGATTCTTGTAACATTTGCCCTAGAATATTGTGTGAAAATAAAACTAGAGATAATAAACAATATTTATTAGGTTGCAAGTTAATTTGAACTATGCCCTCTACTGAGAATGTTTCAGAGTATGGGCTCTGTTGAGATGTCAGCCTATCTTCGCTTCTCTGCTGCATTAGCGACATCTTCAGCATAACTTCTTTCTGCGCAGAATTCTTACCAGAATTACAATAATTTAGATTACATAAATTTTCAGTCAGATAGTGCCAGTGCTCCGTGGAGTAGCGTTTTCTCTTGATAACAAGGTATCTAGATTCAATGCCATCATTACTGATCTTTTTGACAAACACGCACCGTGGAAAACTTCTGAACGTCCTGCAGCTCCTTGGCTAAATAAAGAACTAAGATGTTTGATGGAAAAGCGTGATTCTGTCCAACGGTATTTCTGACTACATAAAACTCGTGAGGCTGAGGCCGAGAATAAAAAGTTCCGTAACTCGGTAAAATAACAAATCCGAAACGCCCAAAAAGATATATTTGAATCTTTTTAATTCAAATTCATCTACAAAAGAAGTTTGGAATACTTTGAAAAACTCAGGCATAAAAAAGGAGAAGCCAACCCAAATGAGTGTCGACGTTCCGCTAAATGACCTAAATAAATGTTTCACAACTGTTGCAAAACCAATTGATCCCACCATTAAATTAGAATCCTTACAGCCTTGCTGCCCAAGGGCCGATTACAGAAGATACATTTTATTTTTATAGTAGCCAATATTCTCTCATCACTTAAATCTAATTCAAACGGTTCAGATAATATTACTGCAAAATAGTTTTGGATTTTGCTCTTCCAGCCCTCACTCACATAATAAATTTTTCATTAATGTCCGGGACATTTCCTTAGGTATGGAAAATGGCACGTGTTCGCCCGCTCCCAAAATCGGAGAAAGCTCATTGCCTGAGTGATTATCGTCCTATAATTATATTACCAACATTATCAAAGGTATTAGAAAGGATAGTGCGTAAGCAAATTGAAAATTTTCTAACTAGAAACAGCCTTTTTTGCAATTTTCAATCAGGATTTAGAAATGATACGAGTACCCAAACAGTTCGTTCCTATAAAGGTAACGGAAGATATGAGAAAAGCTCTGGATGATGGCTGCGTTTCCGCGTTCTCACTCTTATTATATTTTAGTAAAGCCTTTTATTCCGTAGATCACGATATACTGCTAGCGAAATGCAGAAAACTGGGTTTCTCTGAATCCAACCTTTCATGGATAACGAAATATTTTGAAAATACACATAAAATTGTAGTAGTATATGATAAAAAATCTTCAATATGTCCTATTGCAAGAGGCGTCCTTCAGGGTTCCCTTTTCTTCTTCATCTATGTAAATGACCTCCCTCAAGTATTATCAAATTGTAGATATCACTTGTATGCAGATGATTTACAGATTTATGTGACCGGAAAATTAAGTGAGATTTCTCTGCACAGTTGGTCAATGCAAAATGTTCTTTTAAATCCTTCAAAATCGCAAATGATAAATGATAAATGGTTCTTCCAGAGCTCACAAAGTTCTGAAGAATACGACTTTACGAAATGTAATTGAGTACCAAAATCATAGGAAGTCAAAAATCTCGGAGTAATTATGGACGATCCATTAAACTGGGAACTTCATGTTCGTAAAGTATGCCAGAAAGTTTATGCCATTATGCATTCACTAAAATGTGTGGGAAAATGTCTACCAGCAAAAACCAAAAGAACACTAATGAAAAGTATGCTATTTCCCCATCTGAATTATGGTGATGTGAACTACAATAATTTAAATAAATCATTAGCTGAAACATTTCAAAGAGTCCAAAATGCCTGTATTCGTTTCGTATATGATGTAAAAACGTATGATCATATTTCTGAATATTATGAATTTAATAAGATTCTTAGATTAGCATGTTTCATTGTCTGTCTTTTCTACAAAATTATCAATTTCGGTTCCCCTTCATACTTAACAGATAATGTTACGATACTAAATTCTTCTAGACTTCAACAACAAAAATTATGCAGCATCCCAAAAAGTCGTATAAATTTTCTAAATACATCCTTCACTGTAGCCACAGCAAGATCGTGAAATAATCTTCCTCCATATATTAAAAACAGTAATTCATTTAAAAATTTCAAAAAGTCTGAGGAATTTCCTTCAATAGCAGTACGGAGGAATAAGTGTGCACTAAAATAAAATATAGTATAAATTAAAGTAAAGTCAATTTAGGAACCTGTTAAATGAAATCATTGATGATTTATGTTGTGTAAGCTACAGAAGCTAAGCGATTCTTTTAATATCAATTCTTTTAAAATTACTTTAAAATGTATTGTATTAGTTTGTATTATTATTATTATTATTATTATTATTATTATTATTATTATTATTATTATATGTAATCTTGCTCTTCCTGTAGTTAAAAGTTTATTTGTTGTTTATGAAAGATCTTTTGTACAAATGTGGATCATAATATTTTTATTATTAATTCTCTTTTCTTTGTTTCTTAATTTAAAAAAGAGGTTTTTGTATTGTTTACTTACTTGTTAGTTACGTTTGAGCATTATAAATTAAAATTACTACATGGGACTGTATTAACAAATGATTCAGGAAGATGATGTGATGCGAAAAGAACTTAGAATTGGTTGAAAGTAAGAATAATAAAAATTAGATTTTCATAGAGAAATTTAGATGGAATATCGTTATCTTTAAATATCCTCTTTTCTTTTCTTCTACATTACACTATTCCCGTGCAACCCTTTTTCGATTTGAAAAGAGTTTTTGTGAGAAAATAAACTTTAATCACACTATAGTGTAAGAACACACGCAATAACGCATTGCTGAGAATTAATATAATTTGTGACTTGGAGAGAACCTTCCCGTTCACTTTCTAACGTAGAAGTATAAAGTGAGCGAGGCGAGGGCCAGAGGCAGTGCAGTGAAGAATCCCTGACCTCCCGCAAGAAGCTAGATTGGCTACTCGCCAACGCAATGCTGCAGCACTCTGTCTTCGTCCCCTGCCCGTCCCTGACACATCGCGGTAAGCGGGAGAGAAGGCGGGCGACAGATCATCTCACCTCTTACGGAAATAATGTATCACATTTAATGCAGTTGAAATGAATCAAATAGTTAATATTGTGTAAAAATAATTTATCGGCGAAACCCTATGGTGATCGAAATAAATGCATATTGAAAAAAGTATATTAAGCAGTTCCAATACACCAATTTTTTCTTCAATATTAGAAGACTAAAATCTACGGCGATATTATACGTCTCAGATAGCACCTTATTTTTAACTATTCGGGAAATAACTTTTGTAAATTGGAAGAAAGAAATTCATGAGGTATTTAATTATATTCAGAATGGTAATTTGTTTAAGCACCTTGCAACTGACCCATATAGTCGAGCTACGTATTAATAGTACACAACTCCCTTGAGTATTGTATGAAACATCTCAGTTCGTCTAATGGTTTAAGGTGTAAATATCTTATTTTATATACCATTGATAATTATAATTACTTTTTGGTTTTAATTTACATTCATTGTATGGAATCTGTACTAAAATTACTGCTAAGAATATTGCTACAAAAATAAATTTAATTCGTGTTCCTTCATAATTTTTAGTTTACCTGTACTGTTGTGACATTCAATTTCTTCACGAAAACCACAATATCAGAGGGGACCGACAAAGCTGGCACAGCACAGCACAAAGCGCGAACGAGTGAGAGAAGAAGCATCGCGTACAGACCGATGATTCATGGACATGCGAACTTCGAGCGACAATATTTGTCGCGGGAATGTTCGGGTTACGTTTTGTACGGTAAGTGTTTATTGCTCCCGAGAAAATGTTTTTCCTCTTATATAAGCTTATAATTTCAAGTGGAATAAACTAAGATATTACTACCGCAAAATTATGGAAACGAACGATTGAAAAACAATTCGCAGAATGACGCAATACAAGGGATAACTGACATGAATAATCATTATAAAAAGCAAGAGTAATGAAATATTTCATTATTAATTAACAAAACATGCGTGATTCATCCATTAATAATGACATAGCTAAATAAATATAGAGGTAAAACATTAACACAGACACAAACAAACAAATTTCTAATTACGGAAGTACAAGAAGAGAAACTTGACCTAAGGCATTTACATTACCGTTCAGACTAATACTACTTCAAACTATTGAATGTAAGAATAATTTCACCAGTAATTATTTGAGAGTAAAAGTCAAACATATAAGTATCAGTTTTAATTTGCATATCAAACAGTGATTCGCAGAGAAGAAATCAAGTTAAGCACGCCCCACACGATTTTTAGAGAGGAAAATAGTTAAAAACTTCGAGGTAATTAGAAAAGGAGTGAGGACGGGCGACCATGGAGTGAGAGAAGAGACACTCTTCATTTATTTCTGCGCGTGCATCCAAGACCCATCCAGTCTATTCCCGCTGGCGTACCGCTGTCGCTCGCTCGGTTCTTCACAGCAGAAATACGAAGCAGTCGGCACACGCGGCGCCAAGTCAGTCACACGTCTACGGGCAGGGTGCGCGCCTCAACACGCGCATCCACAGCTCACAGAGAAATACGAGGGTGGTCTGAAAAGTTCTCGGCCTGATAGTGAAAACGACAATTTATGCTTTCAAAGAAGTATTATTTCTCAACATAATCTCTAATATCAATACATTTCATCCAGCGGTGTTCCAATGCCATTATCCCCTCTCTATAGTGTTCCTCTGGAAGTGCTGCAAAGTATCCATATACGAGTACAGCCGCAATGGTTTCTTGACTGGACGAAAAGCGCTGACCAGCGAGAAAGGTCTTCAGTTGTGAGAATAGATGGAAGTCCGAGGGTGTCAAATCTGGGGAATAGGGTGGATGTCCAGCACTTCTTAGTGCAGATCCCTCAATTTCCCCATTGCCAAGACACTTCTGTGGGCAGGTGCACTGTCATGATGGAAACGGATTTTCTCTTCTTTAAGCCGGGTCTGTTTTCACGAATGCTTGCGTCCAGTTTCGTTAGAAGGTGAGAGTAGTATTCTCCAGTTATGGTTTTACCTTTTTCAAGACAGTCAATCAGCAAAATTCTTTTCGCATCCCAAAACCGACGCCATGATCTTTCCCGCCGATGGCGCCGTCCTCACCTTCTTTGGAGTTTAAGAACAGACCACTGTTCTATCCACTGCTGTTTGCATTCGGGAGTGCAGTGGTGAATACGTTTCATCCATTGAGAGGTATCGACGTAAAAAGTCACTTTTGTTTCTCTTAAAACTCGCCAAGCACTTTTCGCAAGCGTCATGCGAATGCGTTTGTGATCCGCAGTGAGCACACCCGGCACCCATCTTGCGCAAAGCTCTTTCATGTTCAATTCCTGGTGCAAGATTTAACCAACGCGTTCCTTTGATATCCCTAGAGCATTAGCAATTTCACGCACCTTTGTACGCCGATTTTCCAAAACCATATCATGCACTTTGTAGATAATTTCCGTGTGGTTGCAGTTTTTGGACGTCCTTCACGTGGATCATCTTGCACGCTTTCACGGCCACGTTTGAATTCGCCCATTTCTTCATGAGGGAAATAGAAGGCGAATTATCGCCATAACATTTACAAGCCGCAAATGAATTTTGGTCTGTGTTAAACCTTCTTTTACGAAGAATTTTATCACAGAACGATACTCGATTTTTTCCATTTTCAACACAACGAGCAACACAACTGCTTCAAACGATTGCCTACAGTCAACTGTTGCCTGGATTGACTTGCAATGTTACATGGGGTTTCCTAACACGTGTACCAAAGTAAGGGAAAAAATCACGCGAGTAGTGCTACGATCTCAGGACGAGGCCGAGAACTTTACAGACCACACTCGTATTTACTATCTGCAGCGGACACCTCTCCATTTTTCCTTAACCCAAAGCAGGAATCGAAATCGTATTCTAGACTTCATGAGCCCAGTATTCTGACAATTATATTTTTTCTTCTAAATCAGTAGGCCATAAAATGTAGGAGACAATATATGTTTCTTCTGATAACGAACATGAAATCACATAAAAATTCTTAATTCGACATACAGTCTTCTCTCTATAACGATAAGCAAGGGAGTGGGCATTTTCATCGTTATATATAAATCTACATATTTTCCACCTATTACACCCTCTAGTAACAAACTACTTAAGCTTGAACTGAAACGACTTGAACGAGTGAAATACTATCGTTATAGAGAGAGCAATATCGGTATACAGAAATAATAAATATATTTCTGTTATGGCAAACAAAACATCCTCGTTCTGGAGAGATTATAGTTACAGAGAGAATCGTTATAAAAAGTAACTAATGTAATTAATTTTTCACGTATTCGTCAACTTTTCAAGATTTCCTAATTCTACAAAACTTTGTTAACGTCATCTGGTACTTACATCAGAGTATAAACGTGAATTATCTTTCGTCTTACCTGTAAGTGAAGCTTCACATGGACCTCCACATAATGAAGTACATCACATTAAAATCATGTACCCCTAAAGAATATGTAAACATAATGATACTTCCGAGAAATTTTGTAAAAACGTAATATTATATCATGAACAAATCAACTGTACAATTAGACAAAACCTGTGTACGATGAACTAACGAGTTGCTAGTTCACAAAGCTCTTCAATTAAATTGGCAGAAATAATTGACGAGAAAAATCGGATAAAGTAGGTACTATTGTAAACGAAAAGAAAATTAATGAAATAAGGTAAAAGATTTCGGAAGGGATCAGGAATAGAGAACGGTGCCGAAACATTAAAATGTATAGATCTGAAATGAAAAGGATAGGAATAAATCTTTTCATTCTCAATTTTCTCGTATGATTAGATACCGAGGGAAAAATTTATTCCAAGAACATATTCACTGCTATTGCCAATTCAACCCGTTAACTGTAATTGAAAGAAGTTTAAATTTTCTTTGAACTTAATGTTTGTTGAATGTAGATTATTCAACCAAATATTAAAACGTAATCCAAATTACAAATTGAAGGCGATGAAAGATCAAAACAAGCCATGGAACATTTACATCAAGGGTGCTAAAAAGTAATAAAAGAACTCGTAATAGACGAGGAAAGTAACTAATGATATAAGCTGTCAGTTCGTTAAACCGTTCCTAATAAAATGCTGAAATGAGCCATGTGCAAAATAAGTTTCCCAACATTGCACAGTGGGTCAGATATATTCGCTTGAGAATGAGAATTAGAACTAAATTAATCAAACTTTGGTTTCTTAGCAGTTTGCCCTTTACTTATACCANCTATATAACATTTCTGAATATATATATATATTCAGAAATGTTATATAGGTTTATGAAAAAAAAAAACTTTTAAAGTATTGACCATTAGAAATAAATAGTTCGAGTAAAAGTTATAACTGATAAAATTCCCTTATACTTGATCTTCGATTTGCCCTGTGACGAAAGTTGATAGAGATGGTCATATTTCTGTGTTTATTGGTAAAATTCGTTTCTTAATTCCTCTGAAAATTTGATAATTGCAATTACTCTTACTTTACTTTCTTCTAATATTTTTTTCAGGATCGTAGTAATCTATCCCCTTTGTAATTTAATGAAAGACAGCTTAGAAAAGAGAGATCAAACAATACGCATTTCTTGAAGACTGGTTGTACTTTTTTTCTTGAAGGAAAAAATTGTAGTTACCATAGATTTCCAATTCAACTTCTCTGCAACGAAACTAATTACGTCGCAGTATACTAGTGGATTAGGAAAATAACATCTAGAATAACACAAAGATTGCCAGTTGTGTGGAGTCATCTCATTTACTGCCATTGTTCAAGCCCATTCACTCTATAAATCGTATTTATAGAACCCAAAAGACCCAATGCAGGAGACTAATAAGGATCCCGCGCCAAGTTTTTCCATCACTTTTTTTGTATGACGGAGAGATGCATTAGGTTTTCAATAAATATAAGTCCAAAAATAATATTTAATATCAAGGAAAGCTTGCTACAGAGCGGAGAAATATTATTTTAATGTCCTACATTATCGCAAATGAGTTACGTGTAATATAATTGCATAAACAAGATTTATAATATAAGAAAAATACAAAACAAATATTTGGGAAGATAAACGCTTGGCACGGATTAGATCGCCACTGTGTTCCAGTGGAAGCTGTGCCAAATGGGCTTCGTCAGCCAAAGTAGCTTCACAAATGCCACGCACTATCACAAGCGAAAGATGACAGGCAGAGCGTGTGCTCGCAATTCCCGTTCCATTTGTCACCGGGTGGCAAGAAAAAAGCTTCATATGATGCGTCTTTCATTTACACGTTCAACCAATTTAAGAAATGTTTTATCACTGTCATCCGTTAATGAAACGAAACATTGCAACAAAACATTCAACCACTCCAACCGCATAAGGAACAAATTAAGAATGAAAACTAACAATCTGAAAAGTAATAGCTCGTCATAAATGTTAACAGTTTTGTTTCTACAGCAAAGATTCGCAACAGCGTCTCAGTCCCTGAAGGTAGCATCCGCATCATTATATCACAATTTTACATTACTTTTCGTTACACGTGAGGACACCTCAAATCAAGTCGAAACTTTCTGCAGAACACAGAACACAAATAGTGCGAGACAGGTATAAGATACATATAACTTTATATTTCTTTATATTCACAGACACTAATAGAAGTTAGAAATCTCTTTTAAAAACAAAACTTTTACAGGAGTCACTTTCAGAAGTATTCCACTAATCCACTCAACAAATCTTCGAGAGACTTCGTATGTATACAAATATTTCTGACTGTGCAAATTACAATTAAACATAAAATGATATAATTATCTACATAATATTGAATAAAACCACACATGAATTAACTTAAAGCAGACCAAAACAGGTTAATGCACATGCGTCTGCACATGAAAACAATATCAAAACTGTGATTCGTGAAGGAAATCCAGAAAATGTGGTTGTGACTTCAATCAAGCCCCTCTCTTCTATCACACTATTGACCAAATAGAATACGTTAAAAAACTCCTGATAGATAATAGATACTAGACCCGTAACGAACTATACAAATTAAAGAAACCTGTCAAGAAGCGTGTGGAAAAAAGAGGCATACGATTTATACTTCAAAAAAAGGAAAACATTTTTGAAGCTGGTATCCTGTACAATAAATAGTATAGCGGAAAGAGGGGCATGGCTTGCATTGTATCATCACTTTTGGAACCTACATACACAACACGAATCTATGCGTTTAAAATTAACTACACAATATTTCTAGTTCAATAGAACAAAAGCAGGAGAATTTCCTTCGCCAATGCAGCAACCCTTCCATACATTAATTAAACAATTTAAAAAAGCTTAAACACGATAAAACACGGTATAAGTAAGAAAAATATTAAAGCAAAATGAGAGAAGAAAGTGACATGAAGGTAGTGATATTGAACGAGGTGCTTGACCGACGTCAAGAAGCTGTAACGGTGTAGAAAAGTGTAGGACAGTGCGGTGAAGTAAGTCGCTTTAAAGAATTACAATGTCAAGTGTATTATTTTAATTCATATTACACTAATCTGGGTAATTCTTTTAGGAGTGTCCGATTTACTACGTTTATTCACATCCTTTTACATCAATTTTTATCTCTCACGTGTAAGTCATTTATGTTTTATTAAATTTATGTATAACATTTTTATAATAGTAGAAATATGGCTAATTACGTCTTATTTCTTTGATTATCTAGGTTTATTCGCTTACACACTTCATGTATGTTGAGTTCACGAACGCAATCAATGTTTATTTTATTTCTAGGTTTATTTGCATTATTTATTAACATTATGTGAGCGACTGCCTATCAACGGCAACAGAAGAGAATAAAATAATTATGAAGAAAAAAAGCGATAATTCAAAGGATTTTATTTGAATTTCTTACTATAAACATTTAAAGGGGAACATTCTTCAGGCGTATTGAGGATGTACACTGAGTGGCTCAATGAACAATATGTTGTACACAGTTTCTGTCTGTGTTGTGTAGCAAGACACATTCGATATCCTTCCGCAAAAAGTTAAGTCTCTATACCATCAACTTAACAAGAGAGATCGTTAGGAGGTTGTCAAAGTGAGGGGGGTGGGAAGCAATGGAGGTGACATAATATTACAATACGTTACAATTACGGAATAATGAAACACTATACAGACGGGTTTATAGAAAGATGCACGCGAAAAGTCGTTTTTAAATGTAGCTTTACGAACGTCTCGGAAAGGATGACTCTGCTGCAAATGCGCTGAACTGAACATGCATTCCTACCCTCACATAAACGCCCCGCCCGATCCAATCCAGATGTCACCGACTCCCACCCGCACTTCTGTAAACTGTGTTTGTTTCGTTTCCTCTTAGCTTGGAAGTAGTTTTCCAACACTTCATTTCCAGAAATATGATTTCAACCATAAGAAATGTTTACGTAAGGTAGACAAGCGTACGTAGAATTAAATCACTAGTCTGAAATTGACATAAATAAATGAATTAAATACATTTACAGAGATTTCAACTTAAAAAAAAATACTTCATCGACCTTTTAAAGGAAACAATTGCAATAATTGTTGATGGTGAAATACGTCTTTTCAAGAATTATTTATTTTTTTACCATGAACACAGCAACAGTTTAGTGTAGTTTGTAGAAAATTTCCCCGTAGTATTTTCTACACCTCTTATCAATGTGTCACCTTACATTTCAAAAAGAATTTTTTTCTTGATCCGAAGTGTGATGCAAAAATCAGGAAACACTTAAGCTCGGCCGCCATACTTTTACATTCTTTTGTTTATTTCAAACGAGTCGAGTGAATTTATGATTATTATTTACACTAAACTTTTAACTAATAGGTACAAATTAAATCAGAATTAAGGAAACAAGTATACTTCTTTATTTGACTAACTAGTAGCGTTGGTTCCACCGTAAATGAATTTCGTTAAGTGGTATGACCAACATCGTCCGCTTTAATTTGTGCTCATACTTGTGGACCTACATTTTTTTGCACATAACTTAATACCACTACTGGTTCTACCTTCGTGGATATACATATACGGCGGTCAAGAACTTATATTTATGATAAATGATTATCAAATTGGGGCGGTCTGATAAACATGAAAAAGGAAAATGTTAAATAAGAACTACTGTGTAATACATTACAATAAATATAAAGGATTGAAGCACGTAATACAAACAAATTATGTGATAGGTATTATTGAAATGTGTTCCTAAATATTCAAAAGTCAGCAATTCACGGCTGTGAGGTACTACGGCACTCACTCCTTTGCTAGTATCGCTCAGTGAGGAAAATTCAAACCAAGAGAATGATTAACGCCGAGAAAGTTTGCTCGTGACAATCTATCAATGGCGTAATAAGAGAGCGATTTAATATCGAGGGCAAAAGTAACTACTGCAATAAATATTCTCGCAAAGAAATTGTTCACGTACGATAATTAGTTACTTTACTCTCTGGAAAAAAAAGGACCATTCCATCAACTCATTATATTCACTAGTGAAAAGAAAAGGTTAACTTGGGATGAGGTTAAAGAGTACTGTACAGAACAGAATTGATTCGTCACGCATTATAACACTCACACAAATAAAAAAAAGGCGATTAAAATACTTAAGTACATATAATTACGATAAATTATCAAATTGGGATGGACAGATAAATCTGAAACAGGAAAACTTTAAATAACTACTATGTTATACAATGAACCTTACAATGAATGTAAGAGATTGAAGCACACAATAAAACAAATTATATGCAATTGGTATTATTAAAATATGTAATAAAAATATTTTTATTACATCCTTAAGACTAAGCTGGTATGGACATCTCCATAGAATGAATGAACAAAGAAAAGTTTTAAAAAATATGAAAGTGGAAACCGTCAGGGCTTAGACCACAAGGAAGACCGAAAAAGAAATGGGAAGAAAACATCTATAATGACTTGCGGCTAATAATGACGAATTGGAGAGGAAAAGTTAAAGACAGGAAAGAGTGGATGCGGATTGTTGAGAAGGCCAAAACTCTTCCTATAGAGTTGTAGAGCCTGACGAAGAAGAAGATTATTAAAATATCTTCCAAAACATTTAAGTAAATTCCGTAATTTATTTTATACTATAGACAATGATGCAAATGAACGCTTGTTAGTACGGAATAGATAAATATACTGATCTTTTAAAAGAATTGTCAGCATCCAGCATCAAGCGATCAAGCATTCTTCGGAGTAGACACGTTTCATGAGGGAAAGAAATAAAACTGCCAAGTTAACACTTCAAACACAAATTGCACGACACTGCATTTCTCTCTGATCTTCATGGAGGTGAAACGTAGAGAAAACACAAGCGGGATAAATCACGTTGCAGACGAAACACTACACCAATGATATGTATCTACAATTTTACATTAACTTTGATTACCTTCAGACTTCTCAACATCAACGCGCATAAAATGATAGGGTAAAATCTTCACCTGGTGTGAAACCTGGTTCTTTTTTATACTTATCACGGTATTATTATAGAACTTTCAAAACTAACTCATTAAAATGCAACACTATTTTCCATCAAGCTTTTTTCTTATTATTTTTTATAAAAGTTTATTTTTATCTGAATACAACTTTGGCATTAATTCTTAAATATGTTAGTTAAATCACTGATAAAACTATAATACATTAATACAGTTAAGTTCCATGATTAATACAGTTCTTTTCGGTATAATGAATCCTTCACATTAAATTTCTAATGATTCGTTACTCACGATTTGTTTGGAAGTGCCATTAGGAATTCTATAGCTAGGAAGATGACTCACCTGTAACGAAAAATAACAAAATATTAGAATAATAAAAAATAACAA
This sequence comes from Laupala kohalensis, assembly GCA_002313205.1. Lineage (NCBI taxonomy): Eukaryota > Metazoa > Arthropoda > Insecta > Orthoptera > Trigonidiidae > Laupala > Laupala kohalensis. The sequence goes on along the minus strand of NNCF01126418.1, from coordinate 1,112,178 downwards.
ATGGCATATATGACATAATTAGATAACTAGATATACTTTCAATAAGTCTGCTCCAGAGATAAGTAAACCCTCCTGATGCTACTGTATTACTCGTAGTTGCACAGGGACACACAGGACAAGCTTCTTGTAATATAATTTATTATGCTCTATGAACCCTGCTCCCAATTCACTTGACCGTTGGTCGTTGCTGATACTTTTAACATTCGTCATGTATACCCGTATCCCGAACAATCCAATCATTTTTAGGAAAAGATCTTTTCAAGAGTTATCCTTGAATTGATACACCAGAAGAATTCGTATAATTAATTATTTGTAATATCTACACAAACATCTACAACCAAACACTGTACTTATATGATATTGGCTCAGTAATACAATATTTTCATCGATTTTATTTTAGGGTAATAGTTAAATAAGAATAAGGTAGAAAGTGCAGCGACAGGTACTAAAGAGATTGATACATTACATAAATTATTAGTACGAGATACGTTTGCATTAGCCCGAGGAACTTAAAAAATAGGACGAGTAACGCGCACCGAATAAATTAAATATCATGGAAAGCCCTGTGTGTAACTATACAGCTAAAGCGATTTAAGAGTGCATATTTTGAGCTAATCTGAGAAAAAAGATTTCATAAACATTGATGAGGTCTAATCGGATATAATATTTTCAATTATTAAATATTGATCCAATAACAGAGTAGGATAAAGATTCAAAGAACGGTTCTGTCGGCCAAAGAAGTACATCGAGCGACGGAGCGATTGTGTCGCAGAACGAAAATGAGGGCTGCAGAAAGGTATCGTCCAGAATGAACGTTTTTCGCGGAGCATAAACACAAATTTCGTCTTTACCCTGGCATGAGAGCGGTCGCGTCGAGGTCCTTCGTCGAGTTCCTACCAAGCCTGTTTTCAAAACTGGACCTCCTGCTGGTTACAAACGAAACGGAAAATTTTTGAAGCTGACTCTATGTAAGCAATATGGGACTTAGTACTACAACGACTTCAAACCAATCTCAGTAAATTAATGTCTGGAGCAATAACACACATAGTTATTTATATTAATACAAGAATATTTATATGTACCCTTGCCACGTTTAAAAGCATAAGAAAATGAAAGTAAAATTGTAGGTTAAGGATAAAAGAAGTTTGAAGGCATATCTATATTTTTTAAAGAATTTTACTGAAACAAAAGTATTTATAACGCAAAATAAAAAGGAATCAATCAGGTTTAAGTTGCTTACTTATTCACCCAAAAGCATGTATGATTAATTTATACTTAAATGCCCGCAACCCCAGGTTTATCGTCTCAGCACCAACAGTTGCAGAAAAATTAAAAAAATATATGTACTGCTTTGGGGTCCATCAATATCCACAAATTTCGCAAAGTGAATAATCATATGAAACTAAGCAGTAAATGCATTTCCTCATCACTCGCTTAAGCGGCCATTGATCTATCGAGCGATTTGCATAGAATGATAGATGTCACAGTTAACAAAACCTTATCAATACTCTTCATGCTTATCACATTGTTTGTTCCTCTCTTACGATTTCCTGTTCCAGTTCACAGACAAATAAAACGCAAAAACAAAAAAACAAAAAATCCTTCGTGCCGCAGAGATTCCTGCAGATCTGGCATACGTCACCGAGAATATTCGCGCTGACCATTGCCCCTAGATATAAGGAGTCTAAACTCCATTCTAAAAACAGCTACAACATTAAGATTACAGCGCCATTCAGAACAAAATTACACACGGAGATAACCCACGACGAAGACAACCAGTACTTAAATTTTTCGTTAAAAAAAAAAAAAGACTCGTGTGATCTCTTGACAAGAAACCAATAAATTTTAGGAACAAAATTTCCACTCACCTCTGTCGGAGTGAATGTTTCGAACTATGCTCTCATGTATTATTCTATCCATAGTTAATTCCTCAAGGGACAATCTCTTGACATCACATACGCGGAAAAATATATTCAAAGTAAAACATTCCTAAAGCTCGTTTCTCTCTCGTTCAACCATTATATTAACCACAATACCATTACATCACATGCACCTGATTAAATTTTCTTTCATTAATTAAATTGGAACTAGAATCATCAGTTAATTGGTCCATGGCTTCAAATTGCTTCGTGCGATACAAATGGCAATACAAGAAAACTAAAACTTTTTTTAAAAAAAACATCCCATTTAGCAAAATTATGGTCTTAACTTAAAATTGCATTTCATTTATGATAGCATGACCATTAGATAGTCCAAGATGTTGAACTGATCCTTCAGGGAAAGATCGGAATTCAGGAAAACCCTGTTGTGTTTGAAGAGACTCGCAGTTTTATTTCTTCAGGAAATGGGAAATGTTGCATTATGTTACTGACCGAGGTTTCCAACATCCCGTGCTTTACCGTACGGGATCTTCTCCGTAGTCTTGATCTCCCGCACTTTCTTTTCTTCGAGAAGGGCGACACACTCCCTGCTCCACACCGAGTGGCTGCCTGTGCAATTAATGCACTTTGCAGGCCCCGGGCATGAGACGCCGGGTTAGGGTGCTACCTTTCCGCACTTCCCGCAGGTATCATGTCCCTTACACGATGTTGTCGTGTGTCCATACCTCTGACACTTATAACTGCGCAGGGGATTTGGGATAAAGTGACGAACAGGAGGTTAAACCATCCTGCTTTAATATCCCTTGGTAGTTGGGACAGTCAAAAGTCTAGGCGAAGGAACTGGTCATTTGTAGAACACCATTAACCTTCATGATCTGACTGACCTCAACTACGTGGTCAGCCTCCTATTCTACAACAAGTTCTTCAGTTGTCATATCCATAATGTCCCTGCAACTTACGACCCCGTTGCTGCGATTATGCGCAGCATGGAGTTCGCACTTTACAGGAAACTCTCCCAACTTACTATAATAAATTTATTGTTTAAAAACAGTACAGACTGCGTATGACCATGTGGAGGACAAACTAATTTACTCTCCGGAAGCAAGCAAGGGACCATCCCATCCATTCCGATCAAGGGCCCTAAGGCAGAGGCGAATTAAAAAAATTCAGCAAAAGTTCCTAGATAAGATAAAAAGTTAGCTGCGAGTTATAATACATATATAATGTCAATATGTTTGTAATTTAACGCAAATATGTTTGTAAATTTACATGTACAAGTTATTATCGAACTATAGATTATTCTGAGTATAGTGTTTAAAAATCATAAGAGTTGAAAAAACACTAAATTCACGATTTATTGTTACAATAAACACGCCCCTAGACAAAGCCTAGAGAACCTGTATAAGAAATCCGCCTCTACCCGAAGGAAAAACGGAGAAAAACCCGGGCCAGGATGGGGCTACAGAATTAATGTACACAACCGTGCCAAAGTTGAGTACACATAAAACTAAATTAATATGAGCCATACGGCAACACAACCATGGAAGAAAATAGTTTTTGAAATTGTTATAAGTTATTTAAAAAGTACTACAGCAATGGCGCGATAAAGTACAAGACGAATTTAACCTTTATTAAAATCAATAAATTCTTTTACAGTGTAGAAGCACTGGTGCAGGAGGTAGTATTTAAACAGCGGATTTGAAGATATTCAATTTCATAATGTCTTTTATATTCTTGGGCTGGGAATTATATAGAACGATTCCCGAATGATAAGTTCCTTTTTGGCAAAGAGTGGTTGACACTCTAGGGCGTTGAATATTATTCCTATTGCGAGTATTGTGTTCGTGAACGAGACTGTTTCGTATAAAGCAAGGGTGGCACTTCAGTAATTCGGTCTTAACAAACACGACCGTTTCATAAATAATAAATGCAGGGAAGTGTTAAGATATTTAATTCCTTGAATAAAGGTTTGCAAGAGTTTCGTTACATTCACGTAGTTTTAATGCCTGCTTGCTCGATTTTGTTTCAAGCAGCATCGTTCCGTTTCTTAGTCTTCTCATACTTTTCAATGTACCAACGAGACCTTCAATACCTTTGTAAATAAAGTACGGGGATACTTTTTCAAGTGTCCCGTCTATACGTGTCATAACGACAAAAAGATTCTCGTAAGGAATGCTCTTTAACTTTTCCTTTTTGGTTTCTGAAGCAGGAGGGTTGGCAACCCTCGGCCGCTCCGAAGATCCTGAGGCGTAATACTTACCCTGCGGCTCGCCCACTCCGCAAGGCAGGGAAAAACAGGAATCATTCATTGTGTCCCACGAGTGCGGGGGAAATAAATGTCCGGTGACGTGGAGCCCCCGCATCACGCCACTAAGCCTTGCTCAACTGAGGTGCGGCAGTTGCCCCAGAGGTTGACCGCTAGCGAGTATTTGTCCTCAACACCCATTCACCTCATCGGCGCGTAACACACCTTGAGGTTGAGGGTTTTTTTATAGAGGTTTAATCTTTCCTCGCGACCCGGCCAATGAAGGCAAGATCTCCGTCCTTTAAAACACGCAACTTTCCACCATCGCGCCAATGGTGGTCGCTGAAGCATGCCCAAAGCTTACGGTGTCCGAGGACTAGTGGCGCACTACCAGTCCCCAGCTCGGGACCCCTGGGTTCGCCAAGCCCATACTCAGTGGAAACTGAGCTTCCTGCGGGGAAAAGGAGAAAGAGAAGAAGAAGAAGAAAGAGAAGAAGAGGAAAATGAAAGATACCCTAGCTCTAATAGCGTCGGGATCGAAAAGAACAAGGAGTGACCAAGGGAGGTCAGGAAAGATAAAGGAAGGAGCCAGGCACAAGTAAGTTGAAGTAATGCCAGACTCAGCTCGGGGCCCCGTAATCGCCAAACACGTACTTACTAGATGTAAGCCCCCTCATTCCACATTCACTAGAATCCACATTCACTAGAATCATTAAAATGCTAGTTTACGACTCTATACCAATCACAGTTACCGTTAAGATACTTATAACATAAATAATATTTAACAAATGTAATAATAGTTCAACAAAGCTCAGCGAGAGAGAATATCGAGAAATCGTTCGAACGAATTTATAGAACGCTCATCCAACTTCAAGTACTAATTTAATCTTGATTAATATGCTTAAGTAAATAAATAAACAAAAATTTATTTTCCCCCCTCATATTTTTATCACCAACTGTCAAAAAACACAAAATAAAGCAAGAAAGAAAACAAGTAAAACAAGTCAATGGCTAACTTCTTATTTAAAAGATAGATATCAACAAGTAGAAATATCCTATACTAAAAATAAAATACTTGAGCGTTGTCTTTCAGAAACAAAGCCACTTACTTGCGGAGTACCCCAAGGATCAATTCTCGGCCCTATAC
>NNCF01126418.1:1041411-1106417 GCA_002313205.1 Laupala kohalensis | reverse complement strand
TCCCATTTACGTTACGGCATTAACTTCTGGGGTAATTCCGGTCAGAGTATTCAAACTTTCAGAATTCAGAAGAGGATAGTTCGGATAATATGTAAGTCTCACCCCCGAAACTCTTGTAAACCTATATTCAAGGAATTAAATATATTAACACTTCCCTGCATTTATATTTATGAAACAGTCGTGTTTGTTAAGTCCGAATTACTGAAGTGCCACCCTTGCTTTATACGAAACAGTCTCGTTCACGAACACTATACACGCAATAGTAGTAATATTCATCGCCCTAGAGTGTCAACCACTCTTTGCCAAAAGGGACCATACCATTCGGGAATCGTTCTATATAATTCCCTGCCCAAGAATATAAAAGATATTATGAAATTGAATATCTTCAAATCCGCGGTTAAAAACTACCTCCTGCACCAGTGCTTCTACACTGTAAAAGAATTTATTGATTTTAACAAAAGTTAAATTCGTCTTGTGCTTTATCACGCCATTGCTGTAGTACTTTTTAAACAACTTATAACAATTTCAAAAACTATTTTCTTGCATGATTGTGTTGTCTTATGGCTCATATTAATTTAGTTTTATGTGTACTCAACATTGGCACGTTTGTGTACATAAATTCTGTAGCCCCATCCTGGCCCGGGTTTTTCTCCGGTTTTCCTTCGGGTAGAGGCGGATTTATCATACAGGTTCTCTAGGCTTTGTCTAGGGGCGGGTCTATTGTAACAATAAATCGTGAATTTAGTGTTATTTCAATTTTTAAGCACTATACTCAGAATAATCTATAGTTCGATAATAACTTACATGTAATTTTTTGCTTAAAATTACAAACATATTGACATTCTATTAGTATTATAACTCGCAGCTAACTTTTTATCTTATCTAGGAATTTTTGCTGAATTTTTTGAATCCGCCTCTGCCTTAGGGCCCTTGATAGGAATTGATGGGATGGTCCCTTGCTTGCTTCCGGAGAGTAAATTAGTTTTTTTCTCCCTCCACGTGGTCATACGCAGTTTGTACTGTTTTTTGACAATAAATTTATTTATTTATTTATTTATTTATTGATGAGTTGTTACACCCAATCTAAGATACTACTAACAACATACAACTTCCTAACGTAATACATTCCCATTTTAAATGAATCTTCTGTTCAGTTCATGGTGATATCAATCTTAAATCTTTGTCACAAATAAAGAGCTATTCGATAGAAGCAAATTGAAAAACAATTATGTCGCACTAAAGATAATGTCGTTCCAGAGAAAACGCTGCCTGTGCTTTACGTGATGCCCATAACTGCTAATCGTAATGAGCGAATATCATTTCCTGCTATTTCCTTCACCATAAAAATCTATTATCTTCGACTAAGATAAACATAACGCTCTCCGTTTGTCTACTTTTTCGTATTTTTACTTCACAGTAACCCCTACGCGGGTCGATGCGAACCTAAAAACAAGTCTATCTTTCAGAAAAGTATCAATAGACAAGTGATTCGTTCACCGCTCTTCTCCGTAAATGAAAACTTTTACGTGCGTCACGATGTTTTTTACGATATCTCTACAAAAGGAAACAAAATTCCGAAATCGAAACCTGAGGGATCACAACACATATTTCTTCGTGTACTATCAATAAAAATATGGAAATTTTCCAGAGCGAGTAATAGCTACGTGCAAATAAAAATATTTCCTTTTTCCCGTGGTTTTGTAGATTTTCGGTGAAGAATACGAGCAACCAAACGCTCCCGACATTCCTCAGCGAAGTTCGAATAAATTTAAAAAAGAATGGAATAGTAAATTTGATTGAAACGAATAACTTAACCCTTATAAGTGAAGCGCAAGCAGAAAGCTAAAACCTTTTTTAGAACTTTATAGTTTGGTTTACATTAATGACTATACTTTTAAAAAGCATACAAAGATAAGGATACGTATAGCAATACCTCGTAAAATATTTATCCTTTAGACAAACGTTGTCAACGAAATGTGATGTAGGATAATAACCTCGAAAGAAAATTTGAGCGAGAGCTAAGCTTAATCAACATGTGTCAAAACAATGACTGCAATTAAAAGTACAGAATACGGCGTGACAATTACTAGCAGGAATATAAATTAAATATGATTCCTTTTTTTTCCTTAAACTCAGCAATTATGCATTTAGCAATTATGAGCAGTATAGAAAAGCTTAAGTAGTGGTCCAGAAAGATAAGAAAACGCTGTCGTTCGTGGTTTTCGTCTTCCTGGACCACTTTCAGTTCACACGGAGCTGTGCTCCCCCCATTCAGCAAAGGCAGAGCACCTGACGCGCGTCGCTGAGTGCAGTCAACCTGCGCGCGCCGCTGCACTCGCGTCTGCGCGCTTCGCCAGCGCGTGGAGAGAGACTGCAGCAGAGCTAAAATTGGCGCGCGGCGCGATAAGATTAGCGGCGCGGTGGCTGGCGCTTGGCAGAGCGACAGCAAAGGACCCTGTTGCTTTTCCGCCTTGGGTCGGAGGAAAGGTGGGAGAAGGCGTCAACGCCTCACTTACGTTGCTGCAGTTGCATTCGCTGCTGAAGCGAGCGGGCGAGAGGGCGACGCGCGTGCTGCAGCTCGTCTTATCCGCGCTCGCGCAGCGCTCGTCGTCGATAAGAGCGGTGGTGAAGACGAAGGTGCTGACGAGACGACATGAGACAAGAGCCAGGAGATGCGACAGACGGGAGTGGGAGGAGACTATATTACGGTTGTCCGTAACTTAGCAACAAAAGGGAGCACATCAATATATGAAAATTACTCTTAATACAGTTTTGTACAGTGCTCCCAAACAAAACTAATTAAACTGTCGCACTTTAGATCAATGATGCTGTAGAGACTCCTCAACAAATGTCTTTGTCTCGGTAAAATATGTGGCTAATATCACACACCGACTAATTTGAACCAGATTCCTCCGTTATTTCAACCCCGTCTGTTCAGTAAGTGTCTCATCTCACTACCCACTGACACAGTCCAAGTCAACAAAAACATATCTAGTATTTATTATTAACTAAATAAAGTAATATGTAAGGTAAAATCTATGTTAGACCTTTATCGTTTCCTTGAGCAATAATTTCCACCACCTTTATTACACTCCTACCAACCGATGTAATGCGTGGTGGGCATGAACAAAGAGAATGGGATAGACACTGACGAGACGTTCATCACCTCAGCTTCTCGACGCTGACGATGCGCTATATATACGCATATGTTGAAGGAAGTACGAATGTTGAAGGCGGTCGCAAAGGCGCGGAGGCAGGGCGCGTGCGTAAGCGTGCCTTTTATCGTCGCAGCGACCCTCGGGCGTCGGCGTTGGCGTCGAAGCGCGTTCCGCTTCCGCGTCGCTTCGTCTGAGAGAGTGAATACAAGGGAGAAGAAGAGGAGGAGGAAGAAGTGGACGCCAAAAGCAGCTGACAAGCGAAGTATCGTGTTGAGAGTAGGATAGGAGGAACTTGACGGAAAACATGTAACCACCACAGTGCCACCAAAATATCTTCCCTCACATTTATTGGGATCAAGTCATAATTCACACATGTAATTACATGAAAACATAAAAATTCACTAGTAATCCTTTTTTCTCTTAATATTGCTTAACTAAAATCATTTTAACACAATTTTCAAGTTAAATAATTAAAAACATTTTGCATGGTTTTTACTTTAGTCAGTTTATACAATAATATAATAGTGCAGTTCCTGGTAAGTACACTTAACGTCACATACCAAAACAACTAAAAGATTATTTCGACGGTAACCATGTAAGATTCACTAATTGGAGACAATTTGATTTGTAGAAATCGGAACTGTTTTCGCGGCTATAATTTTTTAACATTCAATATTCTTTCAGTTGTCGAGATGTGGGAAATAAATTCACTTAATCGTTTTGGATGAAAGAAAGAAGTTCATAACATAAATCTACCTTGCGTAATAACTAGAGGAATATAAATAATATACATATCTAAAAGTAAGTAAATCGAGAAAAAGTAAAACATTTTCACAAAATCGTTATCAACTCGCAATTCGAACGATTTTATGGTATGAGCGAACAAAACATTACAAAGCAAAAAATAACTAGAGATAAACCCCTAGGTCATCGTACTCCAACCCTCACTCTACAATCAAAGAATTTTATGCAATCAACTACTCGAAACAGAAACACACATCAAATAATATAAGTGTCGCGAGAAACTTTTACATGCTTAAAAGTGTCATGAAACATGAAATATACAACCATGTTTTAATTTTTTAAAGTAATCTTTAACTATTGTATCCAGAAGAGTATGTAACCAGTAACGAATTGTTTAGTTCTACTTATATTTTTTGTGGGGCTTTATGGCTCGTCAACGGCATGGTCATTAGAACCCTTGTTCAACTTATAAATGCGGTGTGTATCTATCTCCGAGAAAGTCACTCTTACCTGAATACACAGTCAACAAGATAAATGTTGACTAAAAGGAAGAAAGAATCAGTCAATCAATACTACAGCACACCTTCCGCAACTAAAGATTGCATTATCTCCTTAATGATGAGCGACAATTTTTTTTTGCATTCCACAGCCATAAAACCGACATTAATAACGTAATAAGCATACTTTTAAGTCCCGGCAAAAAGCTAAACAGGAAGAAGAACAAACAGATCTTTCATAAATGCATGAAATATACACAAGAGCAAACGGAACGTAAACAGATATACAGATAAGTGGCACGTTTGCGCAACTAATTGCTTGAAACATAAAAGTGGCAGTAAAAGTAATAATCTTCCACCTTGCGATAAAACTCAGTTCGTAACGAAGGGGTGAATAAACCAATTGCTCAGGACAACTCAGACATAGGGGTAGGATTGCAGAGACTTTCCTTCCTTGGAGAGAGAATGTCTTTAAAATAATATTCCCAACAGAACTGATCGCGCATCCAACACCCATTCTCAATGAGTAAATAATGGTAATTATACACAAGAAAATGAGATATGAGTACCCAAGGATTGGACATGAGATCCAAATTCACAGAGAAGAAAGAATCCCAAAATTATCGTTCGGATACTATGACAGTCGGTATGTCACATCCAAGCGTCTAGAGAATTGAATTTGGATCTCAGTCCAAATCCGTTCTCTCAGTGCAAGACCCTAAACACAAACATTTTCTAACAGAAATATAGGGATTAATCTTCTTAAGATCAACATTTTCTCCACAATAATTAAACACTTTTCCATTCTTTGAGAATTCCAAAAACACTTTTCTTTCTTTATACTTTGATTCTATAGTCCGTAAAACATCGTAAGGCCGCTGGCTACCTCCCTCACTGACTCCACTTCTTCTTACCGAGATGTCTTCACCACGAGATGCTCCCAGACACAACACTTTTCACTCACACCAACATCCCTACCCTTGACGGTCGGAATGATTCAGCTACTCGATAATTCTAATTGCAAATTAATTTTAACCGTGCAAGTAAAAGGCAAAAATTAGTTTAATTTTGGATTCTGTACAAAATTCTGGGAGGGTGGGGGAATTATACTAAACTATACATTTTCAAGCATTCTATATTGATGTAGACAGCAGTGTTATCACCTCCATACAAAATAAAATGACAGCGATTGCTTGGGGTCAAGACGTTCCAGAAATAAGAAGTCGTAAGAGAGAGTGAGGGAGGTAGCCAGCCGCCTTCCTGTATTTTACAAACTATTCATAAAACATTTCAGAAAGTGGGTTTGGCAAGAGTCTGGATGCACACTAGAAAGATAGACATGAATTAACAATAACGTAGAGGTTGAAATGAAATTCAAAACCCATCAACTAATATATTTGTTTCACGAACATTTGACAATATGTTTCAACATGAAATTTGTCACACGGAAACCAACTTAGGAAAAAAAATGATATTGCACTTGATGTCATAAAAAATTGGCAGAAGACTTAACTGAAATTGTGTTTGTCTCTAAGAAAAAGTTTCGTATATGTCATTCGATTCATTTACCTTCCATATTGTGTTCATAATACAAAATTAATTATTTTGTAGCGAAAAGTTCCCTTATTTGGGAATTCCTATTTTGAAATATTTTAAACAAGAGAATTTCTTTTAGCCGAAAAAGCATCAAAATTTGCACACACAAAAACCCACGTGAAACGGATACAGAACTTCTTCTATATCATCCCACGCTTATTTCTGTTCATTTTTCATTCTTTTCGAATTTTTAAAACTTTCCTCTTAGTCAATCTCTAATAAAATCTATACAATTAACTGAAGTATTTTTACGGTAGATTAATATTTTTGTAGTAAGGAGACCTCCAAAATGTCAGTAAGTGCTCATGGGTCGCCACACAAGTGTCACTAGTAGATCTCTCACGACAAATGTGCTTACGCAGTCGTTAACCTGCTAGCAGTATCCAACAAGAAAACAGATTTGAAGAACTTCAAACATGAAAAAAAAATCCGTTGCATGTGTTGCGGCTGGAACGGAGATTTTAAAACAGCCTAAAAAGAATAGTTGATGAAAGAGCTGCGCAATAAAGCGTTGTACTGGAAGTTAATAGTTAAAACAACTTGACTAGCAATGCGATGCATGAAAACTCTCGTAATATTTTTCCTTCTCTATCTGTGTCTGGAATTAAATACTTCTTGCAAGTGATCATACCATTAATTGCGAAGTTTCGCTAAATTTGTCTTCGTTAATTGTTAACCCTAAAACTCGTTAAAATAGTGGATCGTACACCTTGAAATTTACAGAGCTGTAGCAGTCTAACAAATGAGAAAATTAACATTAAAGTATTATTTTTTCCCCAAGAAGATGCAAAAATAGTAATGTTGTCTAGAGAGATACCCTCTGCGTGTGTCATTCAAGACTTGGAAGTCTGTTTGGAGCGAATCTCCTAAGAATTTCGAAATGAAATCCCCCTGCGATTTCGCTGGGGCGCAGCCCCAAAAGAGAGGTCTGAGGAGACTCAGTTCCCAAGAGAGCGTGGAGAGAGTTGTAAAGATAATCTCTCAGTCTGTAATCTTCAACAGCACATTTTCTGAGCGTAGAACATTTCTGTAATCGTTACAAGATTTTATTAAAGAGTCACGATAAGAAAAGACTGATAATAGATTCCTTGAAATGAGGACTCATAGTTTTTGCTGCATGCATAATAAAAGATGTGGCACTAATTAATTGTTAGATGGATAATAAATTTGTTATATACATTAGATGGATAATAAACTGTTTTATACATAGTTTATCGAACAGAGATAATGAGGGCAAAGAAATATAAAATAACCACATACGTACAATTTCTGAGCACATTAGTTGAATTGCATGATTAATTAGTACAATGTACTGACATTTTGTGAGGCACAGTACCTTCCAGTATCTTTGCATGTCCAATTATTTTCATTCAAGACAATGGTCGTAATAATATTCCACACCCTATGCGTAGAATAATGATAAGTGAAATCCCTAATGTTGGCACCCAAAGTCTCTCTACACAACTCGTGGTGTTTTTATGCATTTTAACGAAAGTACTTTTAATTACGAAAGAAAAAACAATAAAGATATGCAGTTAGACTCACTTTTCACGAATAAAACAGAAAAATCCAAACAAAGTATTTCCTTCATTAGGACCATAACTACGAACATCTTATAATAATAAACACGATGAAAAACGATTCAATCCAGACAGAAAAATATAATGTTATTACATTCATATTAGACAAGTTTCTAGTTTATCCGGACTCTCGGTTCATCTCGATCAATATTTGTTTCCAACTTTTTCTCCTTAGCTCAGAATAGTTTTAAATTCTTGCAAACAAATGCGAAAAAGTCAATTATTCCATGATATGAAAAACGTAATTTTGTATTTCATTGTATCTTACTGTTAATTATTGTAAATATGAGTTGAGTTGCTATTGCCGTCATGGGCAATAAAAAAAAGATTATTTGCAATAAAATTACAAAATTATTGCGAGCCAATCCGTGGGTAAACTACTACTTTAGGATTTTTTAGTCATAGAACCCTGGTTTCTAATAGCCGTGGAGAGCTCAAGAAAAACTCTAGAAAAATATTCAACACCATTGTATTTGCCACTTTGTTCTGAATATATTCAAGTGAAACAAAATCGGTTTATGGATGAATTTTTTAAAATCTGAAATGTTTTATGAATTTTTTAAAACCTGAAATGTTTAAAAGGTTGTGATATTTTTATGATTTTTGCCGAAACGTCGACTTCCGAAAATAGAAATCTCATTAATATAATTAATAAGTGTATAATTCCTATTAATCTATTTCATGTTTTGAATAGTATATCTCTCTTTCGTAAGCAAAAACATAAACGGTACGGGCACCAGATTTTTGTCCAACTCGGAACGACACGACTGAAGAACGTAACTACAGGGTGGTATGAATACGCCACAGACTGCCAGGTCTTGGAAACTTTTTTTTCTTTCTTCTCCCGATACCGCTGCGCCAGCGACCCTGAACTTTCGTCTTCCAGCCGTAGCCTGGCTTCCCTTCCCCCCGCGGCGCAAATTACACTCGCGGTGCAGGAGCACTAGCCCACCCACCAAAGCACACGCGCGCTTTGGCGGGGTCCAACATTGCATGCTAAGTCGCACGCGTCGGTAGCACGAAACACGCGCCGCCCCAGGGTCAAGAGCTTCGACCGATTCCTGGCTCACTGGAGACGCGTTCTCAGAAGGCGACCGAATTCGTAACTACGCCGACCAACTCTCAAATTTGAGACGATGCATTGCCGTTGACATAACATCTCTGAATTTGGTTTTTCACAAAATGGTAGAGTACCAATACAAGGACGTTAAGGTATTATGAGCAACTGACGAATGTTAGGAAAAATCATAAATTTTTGTAATGCAAGAAAAAAATCCTTATCTATTTTCTAATAAATTCTAACGTAATTCTCATTTATATTCCTTAAAAATCTATCATCCGTATTACAAATTTAATATAAAAACAGAACGAAATTTGTCAAAAACCTTTCGGGCCAATAAAGAAAGTTATTCAACAAGGACTGGCGCAAAACTAGAGAAATCTAGACAAATTAGGGACCATTTACCTTCAAGGTTTCAATATAAACGGAATAATTAATTATGAGTTTTAATAACGAACTATAACTAACTATAATATAACTAACTATAACTTTTAATAACTAACTATATTTCGCAAATTACTGTTACAATGACTATTGTTAATATAAATGGAATAAATAATTGTTACCAGATTAATAATTGTTATGTTATAGTTGATATTGTTATTAATAATACAAGAAAAAACTAACAATACCAGATTAATAAGATCAACAATACCAGGTTGCCTATTGTTAATTATTCATTTGATGCATTTTATTTAAAGGTAATATTTATAAAAATTAGTGTAGTAAAACCATAATTTTAAAACAAAAATGTTCCCCGGTTAGCCCCCCTGATTATGGTCTAGATCCGCAAATGAACGAGGAGACGAAAAAATTCTGTCTTCTCTTTTTAAGAAATTAGAGTTGGATATGTCACAAATATTAAATTGTTAAATTTCTTTGAAGCATGCATGAGAAAAAGGGAACACAATAAAATAAAAAAACATTTCTGGGGTGTAATTGATGTCCAATCAGGTGATGAACAAGATCCCATCTCGCTTACAGTACACGTAACAACCTCTTCAAATTTTCTCGAATCAATGTTTGTTACAATCCAAATATGTTTGATACAATAATAGCTTTGCTATCGTTAACATTTGTTTTCTAAATTTTGTTTCATTAAATAAATGCAATTCAATGGAGGTCATATTCTTGAAGTTCACTATGATATCATGCAATTTTAAACTTCGAAATCGTCGCTGCAGTTTAGGCAGCATTTAAATACCACGAGCATTATTAAATTTTTGTAAACTACGAGTATCTTTTATCAGAAGTGAAAATTCTTAGAATTTCACTCATTTGTATTGTGTTACAATACAAATAGAATTCGAATTGAGATAAGTTTCGAGATTTCCTCTCAGATGACGCTACGGACAATTCGATGAAGAGTGTTCAGATATTGCAACTGGTCTATTCAACTTCAAACTTCTCTTCGGGCTAAGGATCGACTGACTCGGTTGCAACGGAACGAAACCCTTCTGTGCATCAGCCCTTCCTCGGGAATGTAGTTCCTAGTAATCAGCTCTCCTTATGAAGAATGTAGTTACTTGACGTTTTTCTACCAAGCAAATACCTTGGAAGTAACGAAGTCGAGCATGTAAGGGACGAAGCTCCGTTGATGCTGAATGAGGGAATAACTTTCCTTGCCCCTGTTACCTGACCGCATCCCTTCCGCAGACAATTGACGGAAAGGTTTATACGTAGAAATGTGTTCGCTTACAAGACTTGATTCATTTTCAAGAATTTCAAGCTAGACTATGCAATATTTCTAGATATTGTTCAACTTTTCTCTTCTTTTCTTCTTCTTTCAATTATAAACCCTTCCATAACAATTTCTCAAGTCGCGGTAGTTTTCAATGAAATTGCTACTTCAAATGCTATGATAATCTATTTTTTAAATTGTTTTGTAACAGCATGTGTGAAATTCCTCTTCCAATCATCGTCAACCGCTGTGTACCAATACTTTACTTTGTCTCTACATGTCCCGTATTTCAAAGCAAATTCCACTTTACCGTTCCTCGTGATGGAGAGGTACCCACCCATCCGCGCCATAGAGAAGAGGGATTATCGTATCGGCTATGACGTATTATAAATCGTAAGATCTTTATTTAGTTGAAAAAAATTACAAAAATTTCCACATTTTTGTATTTATCATAACTATTAGCATAATTTTCTCTAAGAATTCACACCGTTGAATACCATAGTACGGCTATATCTAGAACAGTCGTGCTAGATATAGTTCGCTTCATTCTCTCTCCGTAATGTCCGTGCCACTGGATCAAATCCCTGCAACTGTGATGAGGCGGCCACGCGAAACTGTCGCTTCCGCAGGATGAGCTCGCAGCGGGCACAGCGAACAGCGACCGCCCGTTCACTCTACCACCTACAATACAATCGTCACAGTCGCAATAATTTGTGCATGGAGGAAATACAACAAACGATTTTCGTTTCTATACATAAAGATGGCAACCAATGCCACGACACATACTGGAGTGCATTTGTAAAATGTATTTTAAAAAGTCAGTTACATTTTACCCAAGATAGCGCATTCCGATGCTGAAAAAGAAAAAAAATCCACTTTGGACATTTACATTTCAATCGGAAACGTTTCCTACCATTAAGAAAGGATTTTTATTCATATTTGAACGCTATTAGGATACTATATTTCATATTTCAATTCTAATAAGAATAACCTTGCGTTTAAGATGTTTTATTGATATGATTTTGTGATCGAACGCAACATTCAGGAGGGATGCATTCCTTCAAATCTACTGAATTCTAAGGTGATAGAGGAAGCTTTCCAAATTACACACTTCGTTTCCTATTCTTTCAAAGAGAATTCTTTGAACGAAAATAACCTAATTTTTTTTCTCGTGGAATGAAGCTGAGCAAAAGTCAACAAGTCCCGGGCAAACTAAGCGTCCCCGTACATAATAATTACTTTAAAAATTCTAAGCATTGAGGAAATGGCGCTTTTACTAGAGCGTGGACAGGAGCAACAGAATACCCATACGCTCAATTCGAGACTCACAAAATGGCTTCCGGCGAATATTTCCTTATCTCATGAGAGCATAAGTACCATTAGCGCATCCACAATATAATAGTTTCATGGTCACAGACAACTGCAGATCATTTGTTTTTTCATAATAGGTAAATTTAAGGTTATTACAGTTTATCCAGGAAAAATGACACAATTTGCCTTCTTTTTTATTAAAACAAGTCATCAACATGCAACAGCAACGCTTGAAATAAATACATCTTATACACTGATATATGCTTTGGTATGTATAGAAATCACGGAGCGCGTGATCGGATTTATCTTCTCTTGATGTTAGTAATGCTCAAAATGAGAACGAAAACATGACAGACGTGTTGGTATAACTTTAATTCTTCCGCATTCTGCTTCAGCAATATCTTCATTTTAGTCAATGTACTGCGTTATTAATTGCCTGACGCCTCGTAAATTCCATGTTGTGAAGAGGAAAAAAAAAAAAAAAAAAAAACTATTCCATCGATATTTAGATTTCGTAAATTTTACAGGAAGAAAAATTACAGCAGTAACTTGCCTCATTCTTGAAAGAGAGAAAATCTTTCTCATTCTTTCAAATTCGCGAGCTTTACCTTGTTCTTTTATTCGCAGCCGTGGTCAGGCATTGGTGTAGCCTACTTGGATTACCAAGAAGAGTTGATACCCAATTATTAAGGCATACGTGTTCTCTGAAAGTCTGTAGCACGTCACCATTCCGAGTTTCTGAGGTAGAGAAATTTTAACTGGAAGACGTCATCGCTGCCCTTGTAACTGCGGTGCAAGGTAGTGGACGCTTTAACTAGAGTATACGTATACACAATGGAAATATTTTCTTTTGTTTCACCTAACTTTTGACCCGCGTCAGTAGGCCCCTTTCTTGTCTCTAGATGTGAAATCAATAGTTTTATACCTTTTTTTTGGTGGGGCTTTAGGGCTCGTCAACATCGAGGTCATTAGAGCCCATGCAAGTAGAAGAAAAACGCAGTTTCGCACCATAGAGAAGAGCCGTAGTGACTCTTCCCGTGTGTGGGTCTCGCCGAATATCTCGACCATACCCACTAAAAAACCCTCCTGAATTCAACAAATATCTAAATACAAAGATGAAAGAAAAGAAAAGAAAACAGAATACCAATATATCACAAAAAAGGAAAATATCAATATATCACAAAGATGAAAAGGAAATGCAAATTTAAAAACCCTCCAGAGAACTTTTGGGAGGAGCCCCGATCTACTCATAAAATTCGATAGTTTATTAACATTAACCGTTTCATTTCCGAGAATTGTTGGTAAATCTGCAGCCAGACCAATTTGTCGCCGTATACTTGAGTATCTTCTGCAATCAGATAGTAGGTGACGCACTGTCAGAACACAGCTACACTCCTCACAAACGGGTTCATCATCAAGTAGTAAGAGATACCTATGAGTGAGAGGACAATGTCCTATGCGCAGGCGAGTCAGCAGGACCTCGTCGCGCCGGGCAGGCCTACAGGAACTGCTCCATGACTCAACAGAAGATTTGATAAGTCGGAGTTTATTCCTTTCAACAGCTAACCACTCATTGTTCCATTCACTCAGAATCCTTATCTTGACGGAATTTAGGAGATCTCGTTTTGGAATCGTGGAGAAATCCACGCGAGTCTTGAGGCACGCCGTCTTTGCGGAATCGTCTGCTTCCTCATTTCCTTTGATACCCACGTGTCCGGGAATCCAGCAAAACATGATGATCTTTCCATCACTTTGCAGTGAGAAACGTACAACCTGGATGTTCTGGATCAACGTATCAGCTGGATACATATTCTGGATTGCTTGAAGGGCACTAGGCGAATAGGAACACCTCAGGAAATGAGGATGGAAGAAGAGGAAGGATGAAAACCCGCGTTGAGCAACAGATTGTCGGGTACAGTTTGCACGTGGCAAAAGTGTCGTAGCATGAGGAGTTGCCGCCGGAGGTAAAGAGATGGTTCGCCACTCTCGGCATACAAACTCGGAATGAGACTAGTGCGGTAGGCTCCCGTTACTAGTTGAATTCCTGCATGGTGGACACTATCCAACTTCTTTAAATAGCTTGTACGAGCAGAGCTATATACAACGCAGCCATAATCGAGCCGAGATCTCATGAATGCTCGATAAAACTGGTGCAGGGAGTAGTGATCAGCGCCCCATTCCCTGCTACTCAGGCACTTCAATAAATTCAGAGACTTTAATGTTCTTGCTCTTAGGTCTGTCAGATATGCAATCCAATTCAGTCTCTGATCAAAGATTAGACCTAAGAATTTTACAAAAGGATAGAATTTGAGATCGTTGTTCCCCAGGGTGAGGTGAGGTTCTGCCAGAAGGCTTGGTCTCCTACTGAAAAGAACACAGCGTGTTTTCTCAGCAGAGAAACGAAAACGTGTCGTTTTCGACCAGTAGTATAATCTATTGAGGACGACGCTCCGCACCTGTGACATTCTGTGATGAACAAAAGATAGCAGTCATCGACAAAAAGAGTGTAAAACACGATTCTTCACAGCAGACGTTATGCTGTTTATGGCCACTGTAAATAAGGTTACACTCAAGGCACCGTTCTCTTGAAGGAGATCCGAGGTGTCTCTTCCAATTCTCTAGCAGAAGGAATTGTGATCCAAAAAGGACATGAGAATCAGAGGAAGACGTCCTCTAAATCCCCAGGCATAGAGTTGTTGTAAAATGCCATGACGCCAAGAAGTATCGTAAGCCTTCTCGATGTCAAAGAATATTCCGATGAGATGTCTTCGGACGAAAGCATCTTGAATTGCTGATTCCAGGAGCAGTAAGTTGTCCAGGGTGGAATGGAGCTTCCTGAAACCACACTGAGATCGACTCAGCAAGTCATGCCGTTTAAGATACCGGACGAGACGTCGGTTAATAATTCTCTCCAGAGTTTTACCGACGCAATTTGTCAAATCAATGCTTCGATAACTACTGATGGCCGTTTTGTCGTTTCCTCGTTTTAGTAAAGGGATAAGCGTTGCTTCCTTCCAGGAATTAGGGAATACTCCCTCGAACCTCGAAATATTAAAGATATCCAGAAAGTATTCTTTCGTTCGAGACTGAGTTGTCTCAGCATTTCATAATGGATCGAATAAGGGCCAGGAGCTGTGTCGTGGACTGTCGCTAGAGCGGACTCAAGGTCCCACACAGAGAAGGGAGAGTTGTAGGGTCTCCAGTTGGTGGAACGAAAGTCAAAAGATGTGCTCTCTGCTGTTTCCCCTTTTCTCTTGAAATCAGGATCGCAGTTTGCTGTAGATGTCAGGTCAGCAAAATATTCAGCCATTGCTGTTGCCATTTCTGTTGGTGAGAACCCGACCCTGATAATTGATTCCAGATATTGGGACTCGAGAATACCTTCCAGATATCTTTCGGATTGACTCCCATACTTTAGTGGACGATATTGTTCTCTTAATGGTGCTTAGAAACTCTTTCCAGGAGGTGGATCTGGAATCTTTGATAATTCTGCGCGCTTTTGCTCCAGCAATCCGATATGCGGCGAGGTTTTCCGGAGATGGACTAGCCTTAAATTTCCGCAATGCTCTTCGCCTTGCCCGAATGGGGGACCGACATGCGGTCTTCGCGGAAATATAGATGTTTTCGGAATGGATTCTTCAGCGGCGTGAGGAATCACCTGGGTCAGATGGTCGACCCTCTGTTGGACACTACCCGTTTTTCTGAAGACAGACAGAACGGTACTGTGTCCAATTTGCCTTTCTGAGAATCCATTTCCGTGGCTTGCATTCGGGAACAGACGCACGTTCCTGCAACCACAACCACATAGGATGATGGTCGCTACCATGCAAATCATCTTCATTGGAAGATATCAGCAACTTCAGGACATAAATCTTCCCGCTCAAAGAGACAATTCAGCAGTCGGCCCCTGGCGCAGTCGCTTGACGAGCCCCACAGTACACTGTGGGCGTTGAAATCTCCAAGGAGGAGGAATGGTCGAGGGAGCTGATGAATTAAATCTCTGAAAGAAGTCTCCGAAAAATCTAATGCCGGAGGAAGATATATAGAACACACGGTCATAGATGGTACACTGTGAATTTTGACTGCTATAGCCTGGGTGAGGGTTTGTAGGAGAATAGGTGAGCAGAGGATTGTGTTTATAACAAACACGGCAACTCCTCTACCTCGATCTCCCGTGGTGTCGTCGTACATGAAGCTGCAGTATCCTCGCAGAGAGGGTGAGTGTTCTGGCGAAAGGTGTGTCTCTTGTATGCAAATACAGATCGGATTAGGACGCGCTAAGAGATGTAACTCTTCACGTTGAGATCTATAACCATTAAGGTTCCACTGAAGTATGGAAGCCATTACTTTTTGGAACCTCCTGGGTCAGGCTCTTGAATGTGCATTCCCGCGTCACCGTCGGACAATACACATTCCGACTCGGAGGTAGGAAGAACAGAGACATTCTTCATTCGTCTCTGGGATTTCTTCGATGTTGTTGGCTTTGATTTGATGAAGTCAAGAAGGTTCAAGGATTTAGCCTTCGAATCTTGCTTGGTTTTTGTTTGTTTAATAATAGGAAATGGAAATGATAATACAATGAAGGGGATAATGGATATTTGGAACCAAAATCAGTCGATAATGATACCCGAAATTCGAACCACGTATAAGCAAGAAATAAAGGTGTGCGAAGGGGTAAAGAATGAAAAAATCTTGGGTGTGCCCCACTCATCCTTCCAATTATAATTCATACCAAAAAGGCAATAGATCTAAAAAATCCCATATTGCGATAAAATTATAGGAAAACAGAAAAACTTCCAGGAAAGATTCGATAATCTAAAAAAATTATAAACCCGTACAATATTTTTAAAATCGCATTAAACAGACTTATCCTCACAACCTTACATAGAAGACTCCTCAACAACATCTACAAATTCAAGTACAGTATTATCTTCCGCATTAAACATTTTGCACTTGCCTCACAGGTTGATCTAAAAAAGGTTCCAAAAAGATTTTCTTTTTCGCGTAATACGTTTTCGCCGTTTTTACGTAATAAGTTTCCGCTGTATATCCAAAACGGTGCGACGAAAAGAGATACGATTTAGCAATCTGTACACAATTAAAAAAAACAATAAAAATGCTTACATTCATTTTTTTTTAATTTTAAGACACCGAAAATGTAAAAGAAGTCTGTATGAGCTGTCCAGAAATATGCTTCTTTTCCCAATGCTTTCAAAGTCAAATTTCAAGCTTAGTTTGCATCAATTTGTTTGTGAGTTACGAGGGAACAAATTTCTTAACATACATACGACATTGGACATCATCGACGAAATTTGAAAATAGGTTCTCCATGAGCCAATTTGTAAAGATCGGAAGTGTTTTTCGACCGATTGCAGTACTTCCCTCGTACATTCTGAATAATTGGAAAGTAAAAATTACACTACGTCAAAGTGCACCACAAATTAAAAATAAAAATATTTCGAATAAAATGGTCCATCTTTTATGGACATTTTTAAATGCAACAGTCAGTATAATTTTACGATGCTTGGATGAGAAACGGTACAAAAATCAATTACAAGAAATACAGGTGAAATTTAAATACGTAAAAGTGTACTGTAAGTGTATCACTTCTCTACTTCAACACAATCCAACAAAGACTTCACGACTTTTAGAAAAACGAACTCTATGTAATTACACAACATCCTCGTTTCCGGTCGTATTTTACTCACCCCCAGAAAGGATTCACGTAAAAACAAATATTATCCCCTTTGATTCAAAACTGAAGAAGGGAAATTTGCTTCTACGGATATACTAGTTCAAACCGAACTTACACCTGCCTTCACAAATTGCGACGAACGAAAACAGAAAACCTGACTCGACAACTTATACGCTTCAAGGGGAAAATGTTCTTCGGATCGTCTCACATTCTTTAAACGAGTATTGTAAACAATATAAGGTCATTATATGAGCAAAACCGCATAAAAGCAATGAGCAAAATTAAGAAATTGCAACGATTCAAAGCTACTTCAGTAAAACAGAAAAGTTTGAGTTGAATAATGGTAAGTATTGTAAAGAAGAAATGGGTTTCACCGTAACAGGATCATACACAATTAGAACGAGTCCAGTGAGTAGTTCACAACATTATGGAACTCTTGTACGGAGATACGGCATGTTTATTTACTATATCGGATGACCCACAAACATCCGAGGCGCTAACACTACAGGGAGATAGCATGCGATAAGTTATTTTCTAGCTATTATCGCTATAGGGTCGCTGGCGAACTTAGAACGACAACCGTTAACCTTTGTACACTCGTCCTTTGGTGTCCTCGTCCTTCATATTCAGTTCCAAGACATGTGAGTCACCGAGCTGCGAAGTACGAACCGGTTCGTGCGAGAAGGAACTGGTCGAGAAGCACCGCAACGCGCCTGTCAGTCCGGAAAAGGAAGAAATTTCGTACGAGGTCGAGGACAGAAGGCGATCAGAGTCTTCTGAACACGACGAAAGGGTAACGCCTCAAGTCTGTTTTCTTGAAAGCAGATTCATGAGCCTTCGACGTAGAATTTCTCCACACCCGAGATCCACGAGGACTCCATTCTGCTCGGAACGGCAAATATCCAGTCGGGCTGGAACTCGAACATGACGCACAACTCGCTCTACCAAGGCCGGCAGCATGTATCATAAACATACTATGAAAGAACTCAAAGCTCCAAATAGACTCAAACCTACTACAGAGGGGTAGTGTTGTGTTCTTGTAACGAAATAAAGTAAGACGTAACCTGTCAAGAAACCCGCATGGGAGGAAAGAAGAAGCACTCCCGTTGGCGGTAACCCAACGCCGCATAGTGTTTGTGGCGGGATGCACGTTGCGGAGAACTAAGGATTTCGCTTTGCGGGTCCACCATTGCATTCATCGCGGAAGCGAAGCTGGTGGCAACTGATATGACAAATGCCCTTCCATCCTTCCACACATGGGAGAATGCAAAATTAGACTACTCCTTCACTCAGAAAGGAGTGCAACAAAAAGGATATATTTTATGAAGCGAAAATAACGATAAAAAGTGAATATTAAGGAAGATGTATTTCTAAAATTTTACAATTGCTGCTTCACGAAGTTACGAGAGGACAGAGATAGCCTATTCGACAAGAATTAGTAACGCAAAACCCCAAGCTCGGAAATCGTCATAGGTAGTGTTCGAGGAACGATAGGATCTTGCTTGTGTTACGATATGCCTGGCTCTCTTCCAAGCATCTGATTTGTATTTTATGAACCCACGCACACATGTTGACGCGTGCTAATAGAATTCCGAGATCTCCGTTCACATCTTTTCGCTCTTTAGTAGTCCAAAATAATGCGGACGTGGGCATAGAAGAGGATTATCGACTCGATATGAACACTTCGAGTGTTCAGTCAAGAATCTTATTTTACGAGGTACGCTATACTTCATCCTCAAATAGACCCTAAACATTCCTAATTCTAATGCGGCTTCGTTTAAATAGAACTATGAAATGTGGCATGAAAAATACGCCATGGGAAAAAGCGTAAAATTTGTTTTAAAATTCATCCATTACAATATTTGAAGTTCGTTATAAAAACATAAAAGCATTTTAAGATTGGCATCTCAAAGAAAACATCAAATAAAGTCGTCACTTATAGCTAGTTTGAACGTAAAAAACTAGATCAAAGAAAAGAGGGACTGCCTCTTAGGTTTTTATTCACAAGATGTTTTGGACTATTTATAGGAAGAAGAATTGCTAGTGATAGAATTCTGATAGAATTATATTGACTCATTTTAGTGTTTCTTTTTCATGACATACAACATCACAACGATTTTACCGACGGCCATAGCACTACGCAATCCTGTCAAGTTTTTCTAGACTATTATTTTCACATAATATAACAATGAACTTGAAGCAAAAACATAAAAAATATGGAACATATTAAGAGAAAACAATCAGACCAAAGTACCAGCACCTAATTCATAAATAATAATTCTTGATACGTGAAAAGAGGAGCGATTCTTCATGTAAGAAAGAAAACCATTTCTATAAAACAATATTTTTCGCTGCACGTTACGTATTATCGGATTTTTTATTACAGACCCCTCACTTTCAACTGCTGTGGGTGTCACGAAAATCGTAGAAAAATCTAATTAACAACATTAAACTTGTCTTGTTCTTCTGCTTAAACTCGAGTAAAAAAATGGTTCCAAGAATGAATAATACTCTTAATAACAGAAATGTGTTAAAAAACGCGAAATTTTTACCCATCTCCCCGATACGCCGACTTTACTATTTTTTATAAAATAAAGTAAAAGTGTCAAAAATAATTATTATTCAGCAAATGTTAACTATTATGTTTGTGACAACATTTCAAAATTTCGAGCTTCTACATGCAAAGTATAATGTACATTTAGAGCAATCAAATTTATACTGTCGCCTTCAGCAAAATACCGTGATCACTTGATGATTGAATTTAAACGTTTAAAACTTAGTATGCCATCACAAATAAGTGATAAACAGAACTATGTTTTCATTTGGCGACCAGCAGCGCTGAACCGGTCAAGTACAGTCAGGTAATGCTCGATAAAATAAGGAATACCATTATTCTTCGAAGAGTTAAAAAATAATTTGCAAAGAGGCATGTTATACAGGAAAGAAACAACGTAAAAGAAGGTGCAACTCAGATAGGGACGAGGTGATATTAGTTACGTGAATTCTGTGAGCAATGATGCAACAATTCATGCTCAGTGGAATTATATACATCACGAATATAGTGAAATGATCATCCTGACATTTTACACAAGCAAAGCATTCTTAAAAATTATAAGACTTTGGCTCCATAAATTGTGAACATTATTTTACGGACTCACTGAACATCCACCACCATCTGTAAAAACCTCAAGAATACTGACGATCCTATTCCACTAATCAGTGAAATATCCCTCAAGAATTCCGCCGTCTTGTTTTCAGGGCGACACCGGCACACACACACACACACACACCCAAGACCTTGCAACTGCAGCAGCGTCACTCCTTCCTAGTATTACACATGCAAACGGTCTTAACATAAATTACACATGCACTTGCCTATCCTCTTACCATTTACTCAGCGGTGTAATCAAGAGTGAAAATAACTCTAGCTCACAGTAAATGTTTTGAAGAAAACCAAAAAGTCCTTGAATCGGTAGATAGTCTCAGTTTCTGGTGAGAGAAGTTGAGTGTGCTCTAGCGGTTGACAGGAGTTCTAGACTAAGTACACGCATTAATACGGATAGCACAAATTTTAGTACATAAACAAATTTTCCTGCCAGGAATTTCGAATATTTAGATTCATCGATGATGATGGCTACGCCGTCGAAAGCTTGTTATGAAATAAATAAACAAATTACCATGGCAGAACGTGAAAATTTTGTTATGTATTGCCAAAAGGTAACTATAAAGCTATATTGTTGTTCCTTTGTCCTTCATTTAAAAACAGAAAATCAATGACACAACGTAGATTGTCCTCCGCGTGGTCATACGCAGTTCGTAACTGTTCTTTTGGCAGTAAATTTATTATTAATATAGGTCAAATTGATTTATTTTCGTAAGTATGTCCATCTCACCAGTAAGACACACGAATTAAAATTCATTCGTCTAAAGTCACTGAAAGACTTTCTTATTCACAAAATTCGTGCCATGAAACAAGTGTTCTCATTTCAACAATAACAATTGTGAAGTGTTAACAACTCTCTTATTTATTTTTATTCGAGAATTCTCCTTGTTCCCAATCAATAGGATTATAGTCATTTCTAAAGAAATTCGAGAACCAGAAATTTATAGTGGTTTCAAAAGGAATATACGTTCTATTTTGAGTGCATTTGTACTACATTATACTACATTACTTATATTCCACTCAGATTTTAGAATTTTATTTAGTAGAGAAATTAGAGTAGGACGAAGATTCACCAACCGTAAACGAAGCTTGGACGAATTGATATGCTACTGGCGAAATATGTTAGCAGCTGATTCAAAACGTTTCATACAATGTTCAAATGTCCATAGACACAAAGAATCAAATTGATGACCACATACTGACTGTGGTCAAGGGAAATACGACAAATGTTTAACTTGCACTAAACCATGCAACGACGACCTGAGACATAAGGAAAAGAAGAAACATACAACGATGTAACTTTCCGTAAACAATCTGAAGTCAAGTACCCCAACTAAGAATCCACTTTTAATGACCCCGAGCTGTCTAAACATTCCGCAGTAAAAAGGAGACACGCAGTCGAAGCCGCGGTGAAGTAGGCGCGACGTGCGCGGAGGGCAATCCCGACTGGCGCCTGGAGCGAGGCGGAAAACGAGCGCGCGATTACGACACTGGTGGTCGAGAGTGCGGGGGTGGAGGTGGAGGGTGGGCCGCAGCAGACGCTACTCCGCGGCGTAGTACGCCAGTCAACAAACGCATGCCGCCTACGCCTCTCGCGCCGCAGCAAACGCTGAAACAAGCACGTGGCATGGAACAAGCATGACGCTCCTGTTTTCATAATATCAAGTTATGTAATACAACGTGTATTTTTATGGATGCTCAAATAAAATTGAAACTTGGACAGGGTTCCCTCCCATTTTGTTTATCTTATAATAAGAATCCCATCAAAATTTCATGTTTTAAAATTATATTTTAGGGGTCGCTACCAAATTTAAAGTATCAAAATTTCAAGATTTTTATAGCTCGGTAGAGACCTTCAAAATATTTTTTTTTATTTGAAATTTTGAAGGAAATGAAAGGATGACCCGTTCGAATTTCAAAAATCTATTTTTTAAGAATCTTTGAGTTGAAATTATATTCGTAAAAAAACAACAACAGTGTTCCATTCTTTTAACAATATATTTTCATCTCTAATTTCCATCACGAGAAAAATTGAAAAAAGTATACATTGGGGTAGTTAGTAGTCTTACAAATAAAGTCTTCCTAATTCAATATCGGCGCATGGATTCCAACGGATTTTAATACGCTATAAAATAATTGAAAATAAGTCATAAGTAATAATCCAAAGATAATGACTTAATATTACATTATTTACACAGGCGTGCAAAATAATAAAAATGATCTACGAACCATAGTAATTCATGATACCATAGAAACCCTAATGTATTTTAACGCGCTGAACATGAATCCGGTACTCGTTTCGCACCACCACCTACCAGTTGTTGGTGTATCTCAAAAATCTAAAAACCCTGAAAAATGGAATAGTAGTAACTCATGTTTTCATTTACGTCAAATCACCATGTCTATTAGCCCTGGTATAACTTACTTTCATATATCTTATATCACAGTGTTTATTAAGCATTATACACCATTCATTTTTATTACACTATGAAAAGAATGTCAGAGAAACAAATATTTAAATATCAGCGAGCTTGCTACGGTGCTATATTCATTCAAATTCAATCAATGTTGTATCACAGCATTTCTCTTATCTTGTAATTTTGAAAAACTAAAAAACACAGTTCCATTAAAATAATGAATTTAAGTGACAACATTTCTGCAGCTAGACAGGGTACAGATCATTTTCATGCGTCATATTAATAGTCCCTTGTCACGACCTATCTTGGTGAAAATCGCTATTCTATATACTCCGTTCAGGAGATATTATCACAATCCTGTACTTCTTATTTAATCACCCTTCATTTTTACATACATACACAAATGTTCAAATTATTTTGTTGTTGGACAAGATATAAACAAGAATCAAATACTATTACGAAATGGATATTAGGATAAGTCGCTATGACGAAGAAGAATGCATGGTGCAGATGGAGGAACATGCATGCGAACAGCATTTGCTGAGGCAGAAATTAGCAGGCACATGCACAAAATATGTGCGGTTATATCCTAGTCACAAAGGATTGAAAATAACAGTATTTGATGACTACTCTTCCTACATGCTTAAACCTCCTTTCATCACAGTCGTCAACTAGTATCACACAACTGCCTAAATAACGAAGCGTAAAAGTACGTCACATTTCTGCAAATTAACAGTTATACAGAGATCAACTGTTTTCTCAATGTTATACACCCATTAATGCAGATTTAGCAGAAGTCGCTCGTGTTTTTTTCTCTCCTTGTCGCGAGAGCTGATAAAAACTTTTGCTTTACATACATACCGCGCAATACTATGCAAGACTCACTGCAGTTCCCCGAAATGTTTGTCTTAACAGTTGCGCCACCAAGTTTTCAATAATTTACGTACCCTTGGCCCAATGACGTCACGACCACTCATCAGATAACAATGTCTTACTCAACTCGCGCGTGAAAATCCTTCCTTGGGTAGGTGGTATGTATGCTAGCTATGTTCAGTGTTTACTCACAGAGATCCTGCAAACAATGCGATACGCGAGCTAACGCAAGGCTTATTTACTTGAGGCACTAAACAAATGAGATTAAAGCTTCCACGGAATATAAAACTACAATGCTCGTCTCTTGGTACAGAGCGTGGATTGCGCCTACTCATTTTCGAATCAATTGCACAACGCCTTCACAACTACGGAATATATGCACCAGTCAGACGATGGCGCTGTTTGAATACATAAACACGAATTAACTGCCACCGCAGCGTAAAGTCTTTCAGCATGAACCGCCTACGTTTGTAACATAACAAAAGAGACATTGAAATATGCAACTGCTTACTACTTAATCCATAACACAATCAATGAATTCACGAAAGAAAAAAAAACGCATCGCCATTGAAGAAAGAGAAATGTTGCATTAATACTCTTGTCAGCTATACGGAAACAATAAGAGTTACCTGACTATTTCTCATGTCCTTGAACAGCAGCAAGGTTTGAATGAAACAAACTTAACATTCTTCAGATTGGATCGAAATAACTGATGCTTAGATTTTTCATATGCTGCCTGACAAAACATCCATATAGTATTACTCCAACTATCACCATAACATCGTAAAAAGATAGCAGCGAAATTTACTCTCAGCCACATCATTCTTTCAACGAAAGATTTTTATTTCAATTCCAGACACACACGGTAAAGAAATAATCATAATCAATATTAACCTTGCGGATAGCATACTTATGCCCGGTTACCGCAGTATTGCCCATCCCCATCTTTCATAGTGCTTTCACGTTCGTGAGAGTAAATTGTCATTACACACAATTCCGCTAAGGATTATACATATCAACGAAAGACACATTTTTGAAGAAATATATTTGTAAAGGCATTCGACTTTTTACAGATGCATGTGAGGTAATGTTTGGATGCAAATGGAAAAAAAATTCTACCCAAGCAGTGAAAGCAAAGATATTTCATTAAAAAAATACTAGGTAGTTATGTTATAAATTTAGTACCTCTTCGTGAATTGTATATTTCATTGATGTATGTGAACATTCGTATAAATTTATCATAAGGAAAAATGCGCGGGCTCTAGCTACACAGATGTGTATGATAGTACGCATTTACTTTTTTTGTGGGGCTTCATAGCTCCCCGACATCGAGGTCATTAGAGCCCTAAAATTTTGTACAGGTAGGGAAAATGCAGTTACCCCACTAAGGAGAGCCAACATGTCTCTCCCCGCGTGTGGGACTCGCCGACTGACTCGACCACACCCACCAAAAACCCTCCTGAATTACAATATATCCAAAGATACCGAAAACATGATAAAAACCGAAAACAAAGGAAAAAGTAAATTGAGAGAGAGAGATGTAATATTTACAACAGCGTAGTGCGTATTTACAACAGCTTAGTACGTATTTTAGTATGTATTTACAACAGCGTAGAAACATCGATAATATTGAATTTTACATGATTTTACAGAAACATCGAAAATATTGAAAACTAGACGGCTGTTTCTCCAGGCTCGTTTATGAATAAGGAGAAAAAAACGGGCCCTAAGTATTAAGAAATTATTTCATACATTTGTGGCATGATAAATTTATTTTAGAGCAAAGGAATAAGTGTCGATGAACCCCGGGCATTTAGCTTTCCTCCCACCCCACCATACGTAATATAGCTACTGTACGCATTACATAAAATCATTACATTACATTACATAATTGATCACATCCCTTTAAACGAGAAGAGATCACCATCGTTTACAGCTCAATCAGGATTATTTTCTCCACACACAGTCGTCAGTGTATCGTCGGATCGATCAACAAGGCTCAGACCGCTTTCTTACTTTCGACACGTGTTTTTATCGATTTTACTCATCCAGTCACCCGTTCTACTTACAAGTAAAATTGGAGAGTAGAGAAGCATTCTCTACACTTTCTTGCCACTCTTCGAAAAGATCAAATAACTTGCTTGCGTTCGCCCAAGGTATGGTTTCATAATTGAGTATATTAAGTTTAAAAGGAAGTAATATTCTTCCGTTTTTAATCATTAACACGTCAACAATACTATAATCAATACTACATTTTTTTTGTGGGGCTTTAGGGCTCGTCAACATCAAAGGTCATTAGAGCCCTTAAAACTTGTACAGGTAGGGAAAATGCAGTTACGCACAAGGAT
The DNA here is from genome assembly GCA_002313205.1 of Laupala kohalensis. Taxonomy (NCBI): domain Eukaryota; kingdom Metazoa; phylum Arthropoda; class Insecta; order Orthoptera; family Trigonidiidae; genus Laupala; species Laupala kohalensis. The sequence goes on along the minus strand of NNCF01126418.1, from coordinate 1,080,294 downwards.
GACTCTCCCCGCGTGTGGGACTCGCCGAATGACTCAGCCATACCCACTAAAAACCCTCCTGAATTACAACTCAAAACTCAAATCCACACATATCTCACTGAAACATTACTAAAACATTATAAAAAAGGAAGAGGAAAGAAGAAAATGAAAGATACCCTAGCCCTAAAAGCGTCGGGATCAAAAAGAACAAGAGGTGACCAAGGAAGGTCAGAAAAGAGAAAGGAAGGAGCATGGCACAAGTAAGTGGAAGCAATGCCAGACTCAGCTCGGGGCCCCGTGTTTGCCAAACACGTACTTACTAGATGTTAGTCCCCTGGGGCGAGGTAGGAAAATGAAAGATACCCTAGCCCTAATGGCGTCGGGATCGAAAAGAACAAGAGGTAACCAAGGGAGATCAGGAAAGAGAAAGGAAGGAGCATGGCACAAGTAATCAATACTACACAAATCATCCTGACTCAAATGGTAAAAGAAACACGTACCAAGTAAGATGAGTTATTTCCGGTGAATTTGATTTTATATGTGGGACTTTAGGGCTCGAACACGTCATGGTCATTAGAACCCTTGCAAGTGGGGAAAAATGCAGTTTCGCACCAACAGAAAGAGCAGCAGTGACCCTTCCCCGCGTGTCGGACTCGCCGAATATCTCGACCATACCCACTAAGAAACACGCCTGAATTCAACAAATATCTAAATACAAAGACGAAAGAAAAAGGAAACAGTTGCCCAATACATTACATCGAAAATGAAATAAATTCTAAAAAAAATTATAACTTTCGAACCACAGAAAGGAAGAATAAAAGGAAATTAGAGGAACATGAAAGAAGAAGGCAAATTTAAACCCTCCCGAGAACTTGTGGGAGGAGCCCCGATCTACTCATAAAATTCAATAGTTTATTAACATTACCGTTTCATTTCCGAGAATTGTTGGTAAATCTGCAGCCAGACCAATTTGTCTCCGTATTTTCCTGTATTTTCTGCAATCAGTTAGAAGGTGACGTACTTTCAGAGAAGAGCTACACTCCTCACAATCGTGTTCATCATCAAGTAGCATAAGCTACCGATGAGTGAGAGGACGATGTCGTATGAGCAAGTGGGTCGTCAAGACCTCCTCGTGCCTGGCTGACCTACAAGAACTGCTCCATGATTTAACAGATGACTTGATAAGTCGGAGCATATTCCCTTCAATAGCCATTCACTCAGAATCATTGTTCTATTCACTCAGAATCCTTATCTTGAAGGAATTTAGGAGATCTCATTTTGGAATCGTGAAGAAATCCACGCGAATTTTGAGGCATGTCGCCTTCGCGGAAACGTCTACTTCCTCATTTCCTCTTATTCTCGCGCGTACTGGAATCCAGCAAAACATTTTCTTTCCATCACTTTGAAGCGAGAATAGCACATCATGGGTGTTCTGGATCAGCTTATCAGTTGGACACAGAGTCAATTGCTGGAACGGCACTTTGAGAATTAGAGCATTTCAAGAAATTTGATCCGCGGGAGCACTTCTTTGATCGCAGTGGGGCGTAACAGTCAGCGGTGTAAACGCTGCACAAGCAGCCAAGACGGTAGACAGAGGTCTTACGGGGGAACACCATGGAGCAACCGACACCATCGGTCTGCTTCGGCCCGTCTGTAAACACACGAATATATATCCGGTTTTTGTCGAGGATTAGGTGTAAGTATACCCTCAACATCGCAGCTGGGGTGTTCTTGCCATGATGCGGAAGATCGAAATTAATCTTCGGCTTGAGCAAAGCCCATGGAGAAGTCATACTGAAACCTTGATTTAAGACATCAGGTGCCCGTATAATCAAGTTTTCCAAAATTTGATTCGCCGTGCGTTTGCTCGGGATTCGCAAAATGACGAATGTGTAGAGCCGCCTTTAAGCTATGGCATCTATGGCGCGTCAGGGGTCACTGCTGTCGCTGTCGACGTGCAGTAGAGGCGGCCTAATTCCAGGTGAAACATGACCAAAAGTATATTACCCCGAAAATTTGGCCAATTAGGACATAATTTTTACATACATAAATAATGTGTATTATTTTGAAGAAAATCTGTGTAATTGGCCAAATTTACAGGGTTAAATATTTTTGGTCAGGATTCGCCTGGAAGTACTCCATTGTGCGACGACGGAGACAGCGTTATCTCGTCACGCGCCTATAGGTGCCGTACAGCGTTCTATAACCCTACACAGAACACAGATTAGCAACGATCACGGCTTCCTACAATGAGCCGAGTGACGCGGAGGCGACACGAGGCTGATCTCGTGCAGGGCGTTTACTGAAGGATACGGATGCCTACACGCGCAACAAACAGCAGCGGCGGCGGCGGTCGCACAGCAACCAGCTCCTAGTAGCGCAAAGATCACGCTCGTCCTGGCGACGACCCATGCAAGCCAACGGAACGACCAACGCCAGGGACACGTTTCTGCACTTCGCGTTCTGGAGTCAAGGTTTTTCCGCGTGGAATTAATCGGGAACGTCCTTCCTCCGCGTCTCAGACTGCGATACTCGCATTTCTCATACGCATGGAATTTCAGGAAATAAAAAGTAACTGTACTTATAGACTCATCATGGGAAATTGACAAACCTAACATATTAAAAACTTAAGTGTCTTAACACGAAAACAAATTCAAATAGGAAACTCGCGTAATATATAAACCATGCATATATCACGAATTTAATTTAAAATACTTTTGTTCTAATAAAAGGGAGAACTCTAAGAAAATTTCAATTTTTCTGGATTCGGCGTCGCGTTTTAAGTATTTTGGAATGGAAGATATGGAAAACTACCAAGTACTTCGTAACACATTAAATTCTTTAGAAATTGTTTCATCTCACATATAAAGCGTTTTATCGTCTACGTTTCGTGAAAATTATCATAAATCCAACCATAGACCACTAACCACGAAGAACGAAATGGCACAAGGAGGACGCTGGCTATCAACAGGAATGGTCACGTAAACACTATGGTGTTCCAATTTTTGAAAGGTGATTGGTCTCAAGTTGGGAACGCCAAAACCAAATCCAGTTAGAACGAGATATCGACACATGCTGCCATCAAAGCTGCGCTCGACTACTTCCCACTGAGCAAAATATTTTCCACAAAATTCCTCATTAATCATGTAATAAAAGAGATGACTCAATTGCTTACACACTACTGTTAATGCATTCCTTACTGAGGAAAACATATCATCCTATCGCATAGTCCGCGTCAAAGCGAGTAACTCCAGTAAACAAGTGCACAAATTTAGTCAATATGTATTCACATAAAAAATTCGACATGAAGAAATGAATGCATATAACCATTATTCTCTGGGAGCTATTTCCAGACGAAGTTATTGGTACAGCAACTTCGCAAATTACGTCAATTTCGATTTTTAATGTGATAAATTATATTGTTTTGGATTACTGTTCGAAGTAACATAAAACAACTGCACGATCTTTAGTCAGATCATTCCATTTCTTTCCAAAATAATGAAAGTGATCACTTAAAGGAGTTCAATCAGTCGAACCGAGAAAGCGTCCCATTCTGATTGTTACATCGGTCGCACAGCCGTCACTGATGCCCAGTATGCGAACATTAGTCCAAAAAATCCTGTATTACGACACAATCCTTCATGTTCTTCAGGATGAAGTATAAGATATGTGTTATAAATTCTCATTGTTTATGTTATTAGAATTCTTATTTCTAATGTTCGGACACTAAGAAGTTAATAATTTTAAGTTCTGCAAACCTTGGCCAATTGATGCGAAAACTATCAAGAAAACTCCAATCCTATTCCAAGGCATGTTGAGGTTTCTAACTCACAATTCACAAATCTAATTCACAGTCTATAAACAGACAATTTTAAAAAACACGCATTAGAAAATGAAACAAATATTATCAATATTATGGCGCAGACCGTTTTATCACAGATCGACCGGTAATTTTGCAATACAACAATGGAATATTGCCAGGTCAGTGTAGTCAATATGTCCGGAAAATCATCCATAACAAAGAATTGTAACTAATGTTCTTTTAAGATAAATCGACTCCTAACTAGACAACCATTCTGAGCCGGTATTTAAAACACTTAACTCGAGATAGAAATAGGAGCTGCTGACCACATAAAAAAGTACAGCAGATTAAGTCAAATACTAAAAATCCCACAAAAAAACACGCCTGTATTCAACAAATATCTAAATACAAAGACGAAAGAAAAAGGAAACAGTTGCCCAACACATTACATCGAAAATGAAATAAATTCTAAAAATTATAATTTTCGCACCACAGAAAGGAAGAATAAAAGGAAAGAAGAAAGAGAAACAGGAAAGAAGCAGGAAATTTAAACCCTCCCGAGAACTTGTATGAGGAGCCCCGATCTACTCATAAAATTCAGTAGTTTATAATATTAACCGTTTAATTTCCGAGAATTGTTGGTAAATCTGCAGTCAGACCAATTTGTCTCCGTATACTTGAGTATCTTCTGCAATCATTTAGAAGGTGACGTACTGTCAGAGAAGAGCTACACTCCTCACAAACGGGTTCATCATCAAGAAGCATAAAATACCGACGGGTGAGAGGACGATGTGAGAAGACAGCAAAACCACCTCGCGTCTGGCTGACTACAGGAACTGCACCATGACTTAACAGAGGATTTGATAAGTCGGAGCTTATTCCTTTCAACAGATAACCACTCATTGTTCCATTCACTCAGAATCCTTATCTTGACGGAATTTAGGAGATCTCGTTTTGGAATCATGAAAAAATCCACGCGATTCTTGAGGCATGCAGTCTTTGCGGAATCGTCTGTTTCTTCATTTCCTCTGATACCCACGTGTCCGGGAACCCAGCAAAACATTATGTTCTTTCCATCACTCTGGAGCGAGAAAAGGACATCCTGGATGTTCTGGATCAGCTTATCAGTTGGATACATAGTCTGGATTGCTTGAAAGGCATTTAGAGAATCAGAAAAAAACCGGAAATGTGATCCGCGGGACCACTTTGTTGAACGCAGTGCCCTCAACATGGCGTAGCACACTGCGGTGTAAACGCCGCAAAGGTCGCCCAGACAGTAGCCACACGTCTTACTGGAAAAAGCCACGAAACAGCCGATACCATCAGCCTGCTTTGACACGTCGGTAAACACAGTGATATGAACCCGGTGTTTGTCGAGGATTAGGTGGAAGTCTACCCTCAACGTCGCAGCTGGAGTGTTATACTTCTCATCATGCAGAATATCGAAACTAATCTTCAGATTGTGCAAAACCCAAGGAGGAGTCTTACTGAAACCGTGATTTAAGACATTAGTGGTGCGTATATTCAAGATTTCCTTAATTTGTTCACACCGATATCCAAAAGGTTTGGTTGCTCTCAGCTTGTTGTAGAAACGTATGGATGAAGAGGAAGGATGAAATACTGCATTGCGCACCGGATTGTCGGGTAAAGTTAGCACGTGGCAAAAGTGTCGTAGCATGAGGAGTTGCCGCCGAAGGTAAAAAGATGATTCGCCACTCTCGGTATACACAATCGGAATGGGACTAGTGCGGTAGGTTCCCGTAACTAGTCGGATTCCTCCATGGTGGACACTATCCAACTTCAAATAGATTGCACGAGCAGAGCTATATACAACGCAGCCATAATCGAACCGAGATCTTATGAATGCTCGATAAAACTGGTGCATGGTGGAGCGATCAACGCCCCATTCCCAGCCACTCAGGCACTTCACTAAATTTAGAGACTTTAATGTTCTCGCTCCTAGGTCTGTTAGATGTTCAATCCAATTGAGTCTCCGATCCAGGATTAGACCAAAGAATTTTACAGAAGGATATAATTTTAGGACGCTGCTCCCCAGGGCGAGGTAAGGTATTGCCAGGAGGCATGGTCTCCTACCGAAAAAAACTCAGCATATTTTCTCAGCAGAGAAGAGAGCCAGTCGTCTTCGACCAGTTGTGTTATATATTGAGGACGAGTTGGATTTGTCGCTCCGCACCTGTGACACACTGTGATGAACAAAAGATAGCAAAGTCGTCGATAAAAAGAGAGTGTAGGACAGGATCTTTACAGCAGATGTTATGCTGTTTATGGTCACCGCAAATTAGGTCACACTCAGCACTGAGCCCTGAGGAACACAGTTCTCTTGAAGATCGGAGAAGTCTCTTCCAATTCTGTACCGGAAGGAACGCTGATCCAAAAAGGACTCTAGCATCAGAGGAAGACGTACGCTAAACCCCCAGGCATGAGTTGTTTTAAAATGCCATGACGTCATGTAGTATCATAAGCCTTCTCGATGTCAAAAAATATTCCGATATGTGATCTTCGGACAAAAGCATCTTGAATAGCTGTTTCTAGGAGAAGTTAATAATTCTCTCCAGAGTTTTACCGACGCAACTTGTCAAGTCAATGCTTCGATAACTACTCATGGCCGTTTTGTCGTTTCCTCGTTTTAGTAAATTTTTTTTTGGGGGGGCGGCTTTAGGGCTCGTCAACATCAAAGATCATTAGAGCCCATGCAAGTAGGGAAAAATGCAGTTTCGCACCATAGAGAAGAGCCGTAGTGACTCTTCCCCGTGTGTGGGACTCGCCGAATATCTCGACCATACCCACTTTTAGTAAAGGGATAAGCGTTGCTTCCTTCCAGGAATTAGGGAATACTCCCTCGAACCACGACATATTAAAGATATCCAGAAAGTATTCTTTCGATTCGAGACTGAGTTGTCTCAGCATTTCATAATGGATTGAATAAGGTCCAGGAGCTGTATCGTGGACTGTCGCTAGAGCGGACTCAAGTTCCCACATAGAGAAGGGAGAGAAGGGAGTGTTGTAGGGTCTCCAGTTGGTGGAACGAAAGTCAAAAGATGTGCACTCTGTTATTTACCTTTTTCTCACGAAATCAGGATCGCAGTTTGCTGTAGATGTTAGGTCAGAAAAATATTCAGCCATCATTGTTGCCATTTCTGTTGGTGAGAACCTGACCCTGATAATTGAGTCCAGATATTGGGACTCGAGAATACCTTCCAGATATCTTTCGGATTGACTCCCATACTTTAGTGGACGATATTGTTCTCTTAATGGTGCTTAGAAACTATTTCCAGGAGGTGGATCTGGATTCTTTGATAATTCTGCGCGCTTTTGCTCCAGCAATCCGATATGCGGCGAGGTTTTCCGGAGATGGACTAGCCTGAAATTTCCGCAATGTTTTCGCCTTGCCCGAATGGGGGACCGACATGCGGTCTTCGCGGAAATATAGATGTTTTCGGAATGGATTCTTCAGCGGCGTGAGGAATCACCTGGGTCAGATGGTCGACCCTCTGTTGGACACTACCCGTTTCTCTGAAGACAGACAGAACGGTACTGTGTCCAATGTGCCTTTCTGAGAATCCATTTCCGTGGCTTGAATTCGGGAACAGTCGCACGTTCCTGCAACCACAACCACAGATGATGATGGTCGCTACCATGCAGATCACCTTCTACCCTCCACTGGAAGATATCAGCAACTTCAGGACATAAATCTTCGCGCTCAAAGAGACAATTCAGCAGTCGGATCCTGGCGCAGTCGATTGACGAGCCCCACAGTACACTGTGGGCGTTGAAATCTCCAAGGACCTCGTGTGGTCGAGGTAGCTGATGAATTAAATCTTTGAAAGAAGTCTCCGATATATCTCGTGTCGGAGGAAGATATATAGAGCACACGGTCATAGATGGTACACTGTGAATTTTGACTGCTATAGCCTGGATGTGGGTTTGTAGGAGAATAGGTGAGCAGAGGATTGTGTTTATAACAAACACGGCAACTCGTCTACCTCGATCTCCCGTGGTGTCGTCGTACCTGAAGCTACTGTATCCTCGCAGAGAGGGTGAGTGTTCTGGCGAAAGGTGTGTCTCTTGTATGCAAATACAGATCGGATTAGGACGCGCTAAGAGCTGTAACTCTTCACGTTGAGTTCGTTAGCCCTTAAGGTTCCACTGAAGTATGGAAGCCATTACTTTTTGGAACCTCCTAGTTCAGGTTCATGAATGTGCAGTTCCGCGTCACCGTCGGACAATGCACATTCTGAGTCGGAGGAAGCGAGTACAGAGACGTTCTTTTTATGTCTTTGCGATTATTTTGACGATGTTTTGGATGTTTTCAAAAATTCAACAAGGTTCAGGGGTCTTGGTTGTTACCGTTGTAGGTTTACTTGGCTTTTTCTTTGTAGTAGATGGGTGTTGGTGGAGTTTTAGGCTTAACGGGAACGTCTGGAACATCTTTCTTTCCGCATTTGCACTGGCACGTGCATGTCGTTGTCGTAGACACGTCAGTGAAATCGGCTTGTACGTATACTGTCTTCATTATTTTGGAATTTAACTGCGGTGGAGTAACTGGTAGAAAATACGGGGTGTAAAGCTGTATTTTTTCCGCGCTTCACCGTACGGGATCTTCTCCGTAGTCTTGATCTCATACACTTTATGTTGTTTCTAAAAAGGCGACACACTCCCTGATCCATGCCGGGTGGCTACCTGTGCAATTTATGCACTTAGCAGGACATGGAACGCCGGGTTCGTGTGCCTCCTTCCCGCATTTGCCGCATGTATCACAGCCCTTACAAGATGTCGTGGTATGACCAAACCTCAGACACTTAAAACAGCACGGAGGATTTGGAACGAAGGTCGCACCAGTTTAAGTCATCCAGCTTTAATATCTTGAAGGAACTGGATTTCTGAAGAACACCATTAACCTTCCTCAGGATTTGACTGATCTTAACTATGTGGTCAGCCTTCCATTCTACAACAAGCTCTTCTGTTGACATGTCCCTGATGTCTCTGCAAGACACGACTACATTGCTACGATTAAGTGCAGCATGGAGTTCGCACTTGACAGAACTCTCCCAGCTTTTCACAATTTAAGGTCAATGTCTGTTCGTTGGTGTTGGATTCCAACAACATTGAACCATTTCCTAGTCGTTTTATACTTTTCAGTTTACCACAGATACCTTTCAGTGTTTTATAAATATAAAAGGGCAAAACTTTTCCCAAGATTCCTTCCTTTCTTTTCTTTATAATAAAAACATTCGCATGCTTAATGTTCTGTTTCTTTATCTTTGTTTCTTCCGAAACCGGAGGGTAGTGAAACCTCGGTCGCTTCGAAGACGTTTGGGTGGAATACTCACCTTGCGGCACACCCACTCCGCTAGGCGGGAAAAGCGAAACATCTGTAATCTTGTCCTGGAGTTCGGAGGAAATAAATGTCTGGTGACGTGGAACCCCCGCATTACTAAGCCTTATGCAACTGAGGTGCGGTAGTTTCGCCAGAGAGTGTTTATCGTCAATACCCATTCACCTCATCGGTGCGCAACGCACATTGAGGTTGAGGGTTTTTAAAAATAGAGATTTAATCCTTCCTCGCTACCCGGTCAATGAAGGCAAGATCTCCGCTCATCGTAACACGCAACTCTCAACCAATGGTGGTTGTTGAAGGATATCCTAAGTTTACGGTGACTGGCGCAGCACCAGTTCCCAGCTCGGGGCCGTGGGTTCGCCAATCCCTCACTCAGTAGAAACTGAGCCCCATGCGGGGAAAATTATAGTTAGTCAATATTTTTAAATTTACGAGATAGACCAACACGTTGGTTGTGAAATTAACGTTATTGAAAAGGAAAAGTAAATCGGGCTCGGAGGTTAACTTTCAGCTGTTTAATCCAACTATCCATTTTAGACAGCATCAAGTTCTCAGAAGAAATGTCATAGAAAGCTCGAATGAGACACTAATGATTTAACCGCTAGTTAGTGACTTGCATTCGCATTGCCAGAGAAAGAAAGGGAAACCTTTATTGCGCCTATTTTCCCCGTCGGATTCACGAGATGTTATGGAGATGGAAACTTGACGTATCCCAGGTCGGGACACGAGTTCTACCTCTTACGATGAATGTCAGTTTTGCTCCAATTTTTTTAAAATGAACATGTGAATCAAAGCTGAGGAAATGTTGGCACAACGCATCAGGCGAATCAGCAGATCAACTTCGTCACACAAGATCATCACTATCCGAAAAAAGCTCACTCTCAAGCATACGTTGCTTACTGAAATACTTTCCGAAGTAGGGGAAATCCCGATTGAAGGGACGAAAGTAAAGGAGTTGGGCACGATTCAACGAATTGTTTCTCCATCATGTCTCTTTCATATCAAACATTCCTTCTAATGCACAATTAGGATCGCGCATTAAAAAAATTAACACCATTTTGTGTTCCTTGAAAAATATCTAATATACGGAATCTTACACAGGTCCCAAGGGGATCAATTTAATAGTAATGATTGGACAAGATGACTTTGTTTTTCGTTTATGTTGATATAAACTTCTCACTGACTACTACTGGTAATAGTGATCAGTTACACCTAAGATTATTTATTATGTATTTTGTAATTATATGGGTAAAATCATTATAATTATCGTCATCTCACTAAAGTTCTGAATTTCTTCAATATATAGCTCGAACTAAGAATCATCAAATTTTAAAATAATGCTATTTTCAGGTCTTACTCAAGGATAATGTTCAACAATTTTCAAGTTTTCCTTCATCGCTGACATTCCTCCACAAGGATGTTTCCCCCCACAAAATTATCTATACAAATAAAATGCCCATGCACTTCCGTAGATGGGGTTCGAGCTCAATTCTCAGGTAACACATCAGTAGTCAAAACTACATCTGCCAGTTTTGCAGTCATTCAATTGTGCTTAGAGGTCATTCAACAAACACGCACATCATCATGGGGAAGGTGGTCACATTTTCTAGCGTAATTCCACAGAGGGGTCGGTGAAGGAATTACGATCAAAATGAATGAACTTTACTTCTACTATTTACGTCCATTACATAACCAAATAATTAAATAATATATTTACGGCCTTTTTCCGGACGTTCACAATATATTTGTATTGTGTTTTAATACTACAAAACGACTTAACATCTGGCGGCGATCTTGAGATCAAATGTTGCGTAGCAGCAAAACACAGTAAAAATATATGAATAAATTTATTTTGAATACATTTATTTATTTTCGTCTTAGTTTTACAGTCATGTCATCATACAGAATTACATGACTTAATCAAAACCGCACATGACTTTCTCTTAATTTTCAATTATAGTATAATTTGATCCCTTCTTTTATTTCCCATACTTTATCTAAATAGGTTTAGGAAATTAAAAATTTTTGTTCTGTCTCTATTAATTTGAAATATGAATATAAATATATCGTGATCATCCAGAAAAGCGTCCTCAGTGATAATTTATTCGTATGAACAGTACATCCTTCAATACTTGTGCACGCCTTGGGACACTTGTCTTCTCTTAGGACGCGAGAGTGTGTGTTACGGCACACCGCTAGTCCAGATGCGATTTGCGTAGTTTTGGGTAGAGGCGGGATTCAACCATAAACCACAACCTTTATGGTAGAGTTCGCTGCCACCAGCTTGGCTTCCCCAAGCAATCAAACACTCGTCTAATAACAAGTAAATATTTAATTCAAATTAAATAGAGATCTGAATATTTACAAATGTAGACAAACTCGCAAATCATAAATACAAGTTTGAATTTGTTATTACAAATATATTGCTATCTAAAAGCAACAATTACACACAGATATAATNGATATAATTACTGGTGTTATGAATTAACTCGGAAAATCTACTCAGATTATCCGAATCTCAAAAGTCTCCAAGTTGCTATCCCGAAATAACTAACTGTTCCAAGCTAAGTCATTCGCGCCTATAGCAATGTAATAGAATTACCGCAGCAATTCTCAGTGGTCTGACGACCAAAACTGACCAAGTTACATGTCAAATAACCTGCGTACTTTCATACACTTCCGCAGAAGTCTCAAGTCTGAAAGTCTCCAGTATGAAAAGCACTTAGGATCTGCAATCCTTCCAATTTATACAGGAGCGGAGGTCACGTGACTACACCCTCGCCACTGTACTGAGAATACGGAGTCCTTTCGGCTGACCATTAATCTTGAACTACTGGAATATTCCCTCCACACTCTCTTCTTTGAGGGCGTTCATCTCAGTTTCCAGAAGTAGATGGGAACTGTTCAATCTCTTCACAATAGACGGGAAATCTTAGTTGCGGTATTTTTCCTTGTTTGGCGGCGACGGGCCCGGCCCTTAATCGCCTTAGGAATTTCTGACTAACCAAATACTTGAAAGTGTTAATATTTCAAATCTATATTCGGCACTGGCCCTGATGTTACAGTGTGTTAGCGGTCGCTGCGGCGCTGGCTGGCTAGTCCGCGTCCAGAGCCCGACGACGACACGGCACGTCCCACACGCAGCATGCGTCTCGCGAGCGACATGGGGTTCCTCGCCACGTCGCCTCTGCTTGTCACTTCCGGAGCACATGCGTCTTTCTTCCTGTATCAAGTATAACAAACTACGAACAATAAGCGGATCATACGAAGTGACCTTCAGCTGTCACGGAACTTCCATCTCCAGATTTACTATTATCATAATAATAAAACAATAGAATTCCTCTCATAGCATTCACGTTTCTGTAAATAGATCATTTTCACTCCACTGAAATGTGGCGATTCAGTATTTTCTTTCTAAACGAATGATGGTGCAGAAAATTGTTTGAAATATTTCATTTTCAACGCGGAAGTTATTATTTACAAGCTGTTATAAAACCCAGTTTCTATTCTAAGCATTTCAACACTTAAGACAACAGTCGGAGTCGATTAATCACGAGACATTTTTCTGAGGTGAATTTATGGTAGACGACGACACTTGAAAAAATATCCCGAGTGCTTCTGGCTGCTCTTCGCATTCCAGGAGGTTTGAAAAACTGTCAGCTTCGTACATTACGAAGTAATGGAAAAGTTCGTTCACATGCTAAATTAGTTTTAACCGCGCATGTTCTAACTACACAAGGTAAAGCAAAGCAAATACGTTCCGTACGATTTTAACGAATTCTGTTAGCAAAACTTAATTCGGAAATTAATTGATATCTAATTTAGTGCAGCTGTATACAAAATATGTTCTTGAATGTTCTGGACGAAGTTAAATCTCAGAGTCAAAAACTTGCAGCATTTTATAGCAGTATTTTGCTCTTATAGTTTAAAATCCGAATCATGGAATTTCCCGAAGAAAATCAGATTCCAAAAATTCTTCTAATAGGAGCAGGGAAGCAATCAAGAATTTCCACGGAATTCCAGCATACTTCCGCATAACGGTAATCGATTAATATATTACTGGTTTTCAATGCATTAATAAGAATTATTTTCTCCTCTCGCCGAATAAGAAAGAAAAATCATGAGTTGTGACCTACGGTGGATTTGTCATATCTTCATGACTTAATTAAACACAAAACTTTGTCTACTTCTACTAGAATCAGGATACGAAAGAGATACGTCGTTCAAGTTACGTTTCCGAAGGGAAATGACTTAGAAGCATCGCTTACGTGATTAATGTTACCCAATACGAATTCAAACTTCCCGGCACACTTCCCAACTGGTGGTAATGTTCCTTCGGCAAAGCAGGAAAGGGAACAATCTGTCCTATTTCACTTTAAAGCAATTACACGATGAAAAAGTCAAATGTTAGTACTACTCACGAGAGTACACTTTTCATAAAAACGTTCACTTCGTAGCACATCGTAAAACTTATTGCGAAGAAACGAAATATTAATTTTCGCACATATGACGCGCATGCTCAGTTGACAGCTACAAATATTTAATATAATAAACGAATGAATTCCCCAAAAACTTTTATTTTTGCATACATATTAAGTTCTGATTAATATAGTATTAGGAAAATATTTCTTTGATTAAGCTAATATTTAAAATTTATGCTATGTCGTCAGCAGCTTTGAAAAAAAAAGTCTGAAGCACAGTTTTTGATTGCATTACTAGGGAAACACGTTTTCCTACTAAGTTTTAAAATTTACGCCATGTCGTCCACGGAATCGAAAAAAAGGTTCAAGTCTCAAGCACATAAATTTTATTTATCTTAAATACGTATTGCCAACAGAAGATATCCAGACAAGACATTAAGTTTTTTAAAAATTCATTTCATGTCTTTGATGGCGAGGTTCAGGTCTCGAGGTCCCCTCTTCACCCTAGACTTGAGTGAGAGAATTGGGAAGAGATGTTGGGTTTCTTGGGAATACCGAACCGAATATGTTTAGTATAAAACTAAATTATGTTTATATTTACGATGTTAAATCTATAAAGGCAACCTAATGAGCATTAGGTAAACAAAACTGTACGGCATAAAACAAAGGGAAATGGAGTTAAATTCTAAGACGTTTCACAACTTCTGTTACAAGATACTCGTAGTTTACAAAAATTAAATGGTGTTCATGGAATTTATATCTTATTAATCGCCGTAGACATATGCACATTTCTAGAAAATGAATTACAGTAAAACAAGCAGTTACAGCTGCGTATGACAAACAACAATTATTGGAATAATATTAATGTGACTGCCCATGCACATTACCCAAACATATTGAAACCAATGTTTCCATGTTGGTAACAATACAAGCCTCTCTAACTGACCTACGATCAGCAGTTCTCAAGAAGCGCCCAGTGGCAAAGTAACCTTCCTTAGTTCGCGTGCAGGAGGAGGAGCAGTGCCAAATAAAGGCTTCCTCCCAATCGACCCATACAACTTTCCGTTTGCATTCCGCGCATACTTCCAAGGGCCGCCCGCAGTTCAGCACGATGCCAGTGTCTGTACCTGACGGTGCAAAGCAGCCCCTGCAGTTCCACGGGGCACTTCCCATCGCCACACTCAACGAAAACTGCAACGCCACCAACCTGAGTCACGGAATTTAAATTCCAAGAAACTGATAAATGAAAAGATATGTACATGAAAGGAAAGATCGTAATAGACCGATTAGAGACGGACTTTAATGCCTGTATCCGTTGTGGAAAAGATTTCGAGGTCTGCACCTATTCCCAGGGTTAGGCAAGCTCTGGAAGAAGGGGTACGGTTCAGTATTTGTGAAATATTTCGTTAGTGAAATAAGGTGCACTAAAGAGGTGAATCGAGAGTTCGCGTCATCAGTTGTGCAATAAATAATTATTAAAAATAGATTAGTTTTGCAGTCGTTTCATGGTCACACGTTTCCACATTTAATATTAGTGTAATAATAGTTAAATCATTTATTAAAAACAATTTCAGTTATGTTTAATATATATTTTTTGCATTCTTTATTGTATTTCCTTATATTCTGCGAACCGATCTGGTAAGATCTTCCAATTTCAAGTTAAATATTATTATTCAACTATTTTACTCTAATGTTGACGAGCCCTAAAGCCCCACGAAAAAAAAAAAAAATTTACTCTATAATATCCAATACCATACCATACTCTATAATACCATTACCACACACAAAATGTTTAATATTGAAACAATTCCATGAGCTAGTTGAAAACATTTTACAAAAGTTATATTTCTCAATATTTTAAATATTCATCCTTTAAAAACAAAATATAGATCAGTTTTAGTATCATACAACTCATGACAAAATAAGTAAAATATTATGCACCACAAATACTAAAAAAAGAGAAACATTCACATCAGGGTTTGAAAATAAGTCGAGGTCATTAGAGCCCTTGCAGGTGGGGAAAAATGCAGTTTCGCACCACAGAGTGGAGCCCTAGTGACTCCTCCCCGCATGTGGGACTCGCCGAATATCTCGACCATACCCACTAAAAAAAATCCTCCTGAATTCAACAAATATCTAAATATAAAGATGAGACAAAAGAAGAAACAGTTGCCCAATACATTATATCGAAAATGAAATAAATTCTGCAATCAGTTAGTAGGTGACGCAATGTCAGAAGAGCTACACTCCTCACAAACAGGTTTAGTATCAAGTAGCAAAAGATACCGATGAGTGAGAAGACAATGTCTTATGCGCAGATGGGTCAGCAAGACCTCCACGCGTCTGGCTGACTACAGGAACTGCTCTATGACTTAGCAGAGGATTTGAGAAGTCGGAGCTAATTCCCTTCAACAGCCAACCACTCATTGTTCTATTCACTCAGAATCCTTGTCTTGATGGAATTTAGGAGATCCCTTTTTGGAATCGTAAATAAATCCACGCGATTCTTGAGGTGTGCCACCTTTGCGGAAACGTCTGCTTCCTCACTTCCTCTGATTCCCATGTGTCCGGGAATCCAGTAAAACATTTATGTTATTTACCTCATTTTCGAGGGAGGAAAGCACATCCTGGATGTTCTGGATCAGCTTATCAGCTGGATACATGTTCTGGATTGCATGAAGGGCACTCAGAGAATCAGAGCAAATCAGGAAATTTGATCCGCGGGAGCCCTTTGTTGATCGCAGTGCTCTCAATATAGCGTAGCACAGCGGTGTAGAATTAGTTCATAATACAGTGACAGTATACAATACTATATGGCAAAAGAAATCTTCGAGAAAAGATTTGATTCAATCGCACGTTCGTTGCTAGGAGAATGCTACTTCGAATGCGCCATTGTGAGAAATTCCGTCGCCTTCAGCTGTTTCGAGGCAGGAGAGCGGGAGGGGGACAAGCTCGCTTCCTCGGGGCTTTGAACCCATGACCGCCGATACGCGAGAAGGAAAGCCTGCCAGTGGCGCTTGCTCGTGCTCCAATTCGCTGCACTACGACGCAAGAGGGCAACGCGCGATCGCGGAAAGGCTTCGAGTAGTTTTCACATCCTTTGTTCATTTCTAGTACGTGGCGCAAAAATACATTTTTCAGTCTTAAAACAAAGAGAATAGTTCATCACAACCTTATGCGTGTAAGCTAATATATAATATTTTATACATTGTAACGCATTAAAAAAATTAAAGTATAATATAATTTCAATTTAAACTATGAAGGCATCTTACAAACGTACATTTTTGATGATTATTTTTCAAAAAGTAAGTTTATCTCGTTTAAATACAATATGCGCGGACGAAATGATCACAAAATTAACGGGTAATTTTTTAGAGATTATACTTTTCCAAATTACAATATTCTTACGTCAGAAAATTTCCTTAAAATGTTTGTGTTTGATAACGAATTAAGGACAACACTAGCTTCAGAACACCGTAAGGCATTCGCCGGGGGTCATTTCAGAATTCCACTTAAATCATCGTAAATATCGATCACGAAATTCAACCCTCTACTCAGAAAAATACATTTCAGATCCTACAAACGTTTGGACTAACTTCAAGAAATATGCGAATCCATAACCACCAACGCGCGAATCTACAACCACCAACGCGCGAATCTACAACCACCAACGCGCGAATCTACAACCACCAACGCGCGAATCTACAACCACCAACGCGCGAATCTACAACCAACAACGCGCGAATCTACAACCAACAACGCGCAAATCTACAACCAACAACGCGCAAATCTACAACCAACAACGCGCAAATCTACAACCAACAACGCGCAAATCTACAACCAACAACGCGCAAATCTACAACCAACAACGCGCAAATCTACAACCAACAACGCGCAAATCTACAACCAACAACGCGCAAATCTACAACCAACAACGCGCAAATCTACAACCAACAACGCGCAAATCTACAACCAACAACGCGCAAATCTACAACCAACAACGCGCAAATCTACAACCAACAACGCGCAAATCTGCTTCCCAGGAATTTCATATTATATTTTCACCATCACCAATCCTCATTCACAACAGAACGCCAAACGAGTTTCTTGAGCCCCAGGCAACGTGAACACCATCTGATTCAATAATCCATCCAACCACGCTGTTAACGTCTCACTCTTGCTCGATAGCAGGAATCTCTCTGACTCGAGCATTTCGGCGAAAATTATCCCGTCACGTCTCGATCATGAATCCACTTACGTCTGCCTAACAAGCGAATGTCGAGTCAATGAAATTGACCTACCGCCAGATGACCTGCTCGTTCGCCCACTAGTACGTCTGTCCGTCGACAAGTTGACAGAGCGCGCGTTTCTAGAGGAGAAATTCTAACCGCAGCCGAGCGGACTCAGTAAAAACTCTTTACTTGACGATTACTGCTTGTTCAGGATGACCTTCTTCACCAGATTCGCTGAAGAGAATGCCTATTGCTGATGCCAGTGTCCACCACATACGAGGAAAGATTTGAAAGGAGTCCGTGACAGTGAACTAGGGTTCTGCAAGAGTAGGCATTCGCACGAGTCATAGTTGCAGTGCTTCTGCGCTCTTTATAGACTTTTTTCTTTATGAGGGTGTGAGGGTAGCTCACTTTGTTCTCATACGAAACATTTTATTCTCCAATAGTTCAAATAATTGACAAGATTCATCGACTCCCGCCTGAAGTGCGTTGCTTCGTAAGGTTTCAGCTGGTATGATGGGTCGCAAACATTTTCAATTCGGTATTGCATATAGCGAAGTAAGTAGGCTGTAACTGTTTCTGAAACTTCCATCGCCCTAACTTTCGACTTCATTCCAAGAGATTAAGATGCAGAATTCTTCAAAATATTTGCAACATCGCAATTCTAAACTACTTTTTTAAAACACGTAATAAATAAACAACGATTCCTTGCCATTGAACGGGAAATGCACGAGAGGCATAAGTCATTGGTCTCACAAAAAGTGTGATGATAATGAAAGACTCCTTCCTACAGAAAACACGAGGAAAAAGAGCCAACTAATTTTGAGCGTCTAATTACAGTTTTCAACAGATTGCAGCGGTACAGGAAAAAGTGGTGCAAGGACGTTTGGGCGCCTTCAGTGGCCGCAGGTCAACGGCGACGTCTGGAGTTTGGGATTGACGCCCGGTATTTTCATCTTGTTGCCCGCGAGCTCAACGCGTTAATTGCGGGGAATATCACCCCTATTGTTGAACGGCGCCTTCAAATCAGTATACGCCACAGACGAAAACATTGTTCGTAAAACGTATTTCAATCCTCGGAGAAAGTCAAGCCATAAAAAATATTACGTATTACATACATTTATGAGATGTATTTTTTTCACGTTGCTGAGACACAATGAAATTTTTCGTGAATAGTAAACTCATGTTCAATAATTTTTTTCAAATGTTGAGGCAGTAGAAATGAACGAAAATTGAGGAGACACTCCTCAGAGCATATATTTAATATAGAATAGTTTAATGAAACAATAATAATAATTACAAATATTTTCACGCAAATGTAAGAACCTCGTTCATAGAACGATGCACGAAACATTCTGATGACTCAGATGTCGAGCAGTCTAATATGTTGCACTTCGGGTGTACGAGAAACTACAGCCACAATGAAATCAATCTCACTTTCACCATATTTCCAAGGATTAACAAAATGCGTGTTTCAATTTCACACATTGGGCAGTTTTTGCACAATACAAGGTAGACACAGATAAAATTAATTTTGGGAAAAGAATTTGTTTGATTCCAGTGCCTAGTCAATGTCACTATTAAAATGTTTCTCTAATAATTTCCTCCTACTTCACATCCAACCTACGATACCGGATAAGGGCCCCATTTTATTTTTTTAAGAAAGAAAAGAGTTTTTGTCTTCGAAGAAAATTAATAATTCTTTAGTTTTTACTTTACACTACTTGATTTGAAAAACAATAGTAATTAATGTTACATGTAATCTTATGGAAAATCTTTCGCCGGTTACATATTTCCAAATTACTTAGCAGGGCACAATGTATAACGTTAAAATTTTGTGTGAAATCCAATCCAATGAATAAAAGGATCCAAGGGATCGAATGAAAAAAAATCACAATTTACCGATGATAAAGAAAAAGGAAAAAGAAAAAACTCGATCTAAGCAGAAGTGACAACCATTTAACGCAAAAAACATGTCAACCAAGTTTAGTGAACAGTTACATGTTAATAAAATTATTGACTTTATTTCATCATTATTTTTAAATTAATGACTTGTTCATAATATTGTGTCCAACATTATTACACTTCACATAATTGATTCAAATTTATTCTGTAATGCTCGACGTTGGGAACAAAAATTTTGGAGACTGTTCCACAGCAACTTATTCATAAAATCAAAATGGATTATTTCCAATGTGTAATGTACTAAAAGTATTTTCATCAACATTGTATGACAATGATAATTGGTTGATCATTTGACTAAAGCAATTATTACACCTTAAATTAAGATTTGTGAAAAAAGGAAATTAAATGTGTAGTAACAATATACTCTTATGTTTTCCTAGGTTTATGAGTAATAATTCAAAGAATTTCAGGAGACGCTGGGAATGTAAGTGCAAATCAAAATTATGATGAAATTCTTTATCCCAAGAGAATACACACAAAGAAGAACTGCGAACGCACCAGTGTTTTTGATCCACAGCGCACACCATAGAACTCAACTGAGTTGAGCAACGGGTTGTGGAGCGTTCGCCTAGAAAGATGGCACTGTTAAAAAGCAACAAAACGAACGCAGCGCTGTGTCGCGCCGCGAGCGAGGCGGGGACAGGTCGCCACGGGCGCCGAAGACGAGGCGCCGCCGTGCCGGGCGGGCGGTGGGGAGGGAAGACCGACACGCGGAGAGACGCGTCCAGCAGAGAAAATGCGCAGCTTGTTAGCGAGTCCGCGGAGAGAAAATAGGCGCTCAAAATAAACGTTCAGGAGGCGACGCGAGTCACAGATTCCTACTGGCGCCTGCGCAATCCCTCCTTCACCGCACCGATCCAAGATGCTCAAACATGTTTTCCTTGGATGGTTGCTGATAAACAATTAATCTCTCATAGCAAACACACCTGACGCTACCAGTCACGTTCCACTATTCCGCGATACCAAAAAATTGTAGAAAGGAAAATAAATTATGAACTATATGAGGGAATATTGTATCCATAGCTATCTCCGAATAAAACACAAAAATATTTACAACAAAAAGGGAGCTGTCGTAGAACTTGAATGAAGAGTTAAGAGTGCAAATCATGAAGCGAGAAAACGAATAGCAGAAGATTCAAAGATGATTTGACCACAAGACAAACGACTGGTTGATTGAAAACAAAGTAAGATGAAAGCGCATTAGTAATTTCTCACCATATTACGAACATAAAATATTCTTTCTATAAAACAGAAGCAAAAAGAAAGAACATTAATTCACACCTGAAGCACCTTAGGAGTCAGAGAATTTTCTGAGAATGGAGGACGGAACGCGTCAGCTGCTGCTGCTACGCACTTAAAACCGCACTGAAATCAAAGTCGAATGAAAAGCGAATCACTCTTTTATGTCTTTGTCTCAATTCGTCTGAGTAAGCGTGTAAAAAAAAGCGAAAATGCTCAGTTACATAAATCGAAGAAGTTTCGGTAGATTTAAATTACAAAGTGCAGGATTTGGAGTGGTTTTGTAAAGATGTGGTTGTAACACGAGATTATGGCGTGATACGAAGAGATACTGAATGCTGGCTTGTAAGTTGTTATTTATCACCAAATTTGTTCAGCTTGGACAGTTCCAGGGTCATTATGCATAAGACTACTTCTTTGACGAGGATTCTACGGACACTTATCAGTCGGATGCCGCCATGAGTCAAGTAAATCGTGCCCCGCGGAAGTTTTGCGCATATCATTAACTTGTTAGCCCTTGCCACGCCGGGTTGCTGCATTCTACACAGAAGTAACACTCCATCGTTAATTCGATGAAGTCTTTGTTACTACCTACGTGTGTAATGGTAGTGTGTAATGGTATCTACGTGTGTAATGGTAGTGACGAAGAGAGGAACCTTGCATCACATACTTTTGTTTCAAATTTTACTCCACATTTTTACGTCGTTTTCGCAAATTAATCTAAACCAAACTTTTTATTAAATTACGATCAAAGGAAATCTGGAGGTAATAGCATATTTCATCATGTGTCGAAGAGGAATTGACAAGATTCTTTTCATAGAAATATTTTAAGGTCCAAAATACATCATATTTAACTTTTTTCTTACTGGGGCTTTAGGACTCGCCAACATCGAGGTCATTCGAGCCCTTCATATTTAACGTTGGGTAAGAAACATTACAACTATTGCAATTGTATTACGTGATAATTGCAAAGTATTAAATTATACGGCAAAGTGAAATAATACCCGACAACAAAATCAGAAGCAGACTACTAAATATAAACCAACAAAATATGACCGAGGTCGATCAAAATAGGAACCCGCAAACATTTTACACCCATCCATACATCCGTGACAACACGTCGCATGGTCTTTGCTTGCAGAATGGCGCCAATTGACTGACTGTCGTGCGAAACATTGCCAATAGAAACAGGCCAAGCCATTGAAAGCTTTGTTTACTTTGAACGTTTTAAATACGACCGCTCACTTCACTGACTTTGAATTGGGAACCTTGTCTAATGGTTGTGTGGTAAAACTCATCACAATAATCCATAATTAGTGCCTAAAAACAATGCTGTAAGTAGAATGTTTATTGTGAAAAATAGAAACGTTAATTAAGTGTATATTTAGATAGGAATAAGCCAAACTATGCTTTCTAAAATAAAGGCGGTAAAATAATGTTTTGTACCTCTACATACATAGCAATTAACTATATAATTTTAAAAAAAATAGGATGAACATTCTCATGTAAAGGTTGAATTTAAGAAAACACGAACACCACCCCTACTCAATATTCCGACAGGCAAATTTATTACTTACCGTAGAATTAAAAAGTGTCAGAATGAAACATAAGAGCTTTTTTTTTTTTTTTTGGTAAATCTCCATCATACAAAATATCGCGATATTTCCCAGAATTGAAACATTTTCATATCTTGTATAATTTCACAATTTAAAGCAAAGAACTACTCGCTAATTTCTCAGTTCTCAAAAGCAAAAAAAAAAGAAAAAAAAAGTTGCTTAATGTATTCCAAGACACTGGAATACACGTATTGGAAGAAAATGTGTTCCTAACGGATCTTAATTTAGTTTACAGTACGATTGAGAAGTTCAGTTCTGTTAAAAAACTTATATTTCAAAGATAAAGTTACACGCATGTCCACTAGAACGATCTCGAAAGCATGTGACTTAATTTAAAACGTTTTTCAGTGAAGTAAGTCAATCGACTACAAACATGAATTGGAATTTCTCCAGAGACAGTGATAAAAGGTTTTCCCAAATTGCCTACTAATGACTCGAAGATATTTAAAAAAATGTGTGTGACAATAATAAGGATCAATATTGAATTTGTATAAAATAAACTAACCATATTGTGAAACTCTGAATTGACTGAATTAAAACAAAATAAAGGACTTCAAAAATGCCTCTTCTCGTAACAATATGCAATACTCGATTCAGTCCACCATAACAATTCACTACTTAAATAAGATCGAAAAAATCGAACGGGGGGGAAGTGTCTCATTTTTTTCATCAAAAAGTACAGAAATAGAATTACCGAAGTGACATTACCGAGTTACACACGGCAGCACGCAACGAGTTATACTCAAAGTCATTTAACTTCACCGAAAATAATTCAATATGACTGCATAACACGAATTGCCAACTTCAACGAAACAAACTATCGAAACTCACTCGCTTGCAAAAGCGACTATTTGCTGTAAAAAATACAAGTTAATAACACAACAAACTAATACACAAAGTAATATTTCGTTCTAGAAGCTTACGCAGAAATAACAGAATGACACAGCAAGAGGAAGTGAATTGAATTGATTGCCGATGTTGGCAATACATAAAAGTTTAAAGAAATCAAAGTACAGCCAACATAAGGAGAGGTACACGTATTATTACTATTATGGACGATGCAAGTAAAAGCGTTGGCTACACAGTGCACAACCCTCGTACCAACATCAAGCCAGATAAATAAATAAATAAACAATTTGTCAAGAGAGCAGTTACTAACGTAGAGGACTATAAACTAATTTCCTGCTACTACTTTACAATCAACTAATGAACATAGCGCGTTCCGCTTGTGTTTTTCTCTCGAGTGAAGTCACATGACTGAGTATAGACTCCACACATGCTTCAGATTCCTCGCAAGGAGAGACATGAGCACGACATCGCACATCGCGCCCCTTGCGCCGCAAAACACAACGCCTTGTCGTCGTCGCCTTCGCTGCAGCCGTCTCCTCCTCCTCCTCTACCTCCCTCCACCGCTGCCTCTCTCATTGTTCATCGCTCTCCCAAGGTCCCTCCTGGCCATCGCTTCAACACGCGTTCTTTGGCAGAATGCGTCCTGGCGCCGCGACGCATCCCCGGCCGCGACCTATGCGCCGCGCCGGTGCTCACTGGGCCCGGGATGACGCGTGCGTACGCACGTTCGTGACCTGATTTCCAGAGGAATGATGCGTGTGAGGCGACCACTCCTTCATTCCACACATTACCTGCTACTGCGCTCCACCCAAACTATTCGAATGAGGCAATTTTATCCTTTGCATGAAGATACATTGATTCAACAGAATACATAGCCTCAATTTAACATTCAGGTAACATCTAATGACTTGGAAACTGCATCGGAAATAACATCGCGTAAGAAACCAATGTTTTAAGTTAACGGCGTATTTCCAAATATATTCATAAAATAAGTTATTTAAAGGCGGGCAAGCAACAAGTCCAGAATCAAGATTTAATTGGTAAGTTTCACTGAAATCATCAGTGCAGGGATACAAGCCAATGTTCACGAGGTAAAAGAAACTTTTTAAGATGGCATTGCATGCAATAAGGAACCTCTTGTTAATACTTTCTATTCATTGATGCAAATCTGAATAAGAAATTATAAAAGGTTTATGACATGTGAATGCATTTCTAATCTCGCGTTTTCCCCATTCATTTCGTTGAGAAAAAGCTACGAAAGACAAAAAACTCCAATTTTCTTCGTCCTGAAACCATCCGATCACTCACGTCCTGCCTTCTCCACCACTCCGACTGCAACCGTTTCACCCGTAGTTGACGCGTTATCGGCGACCGATAAGCTCCTCTCGAGCAGGGTGCGTTTCCGCCATCGACAGACAGGCGCCTGAGAGTCGGCGCGCGAGTACCCAAACCTTCCCGAATGACGCGCCGCGTGCGCAGCCTCTGCGCTCCCTCGCTCGGCAGAGGGAAGGAGAGTGGGGTGGGAGGGTGTTACCCAAAATTAGATTTCCAAACAATTCGCCCGGCGGCGCTGCCTTTTTTTCTGGCGATAGGGTCGTGGCGCGATCCGATCCGTGGTCACGCTCCCACGCAGAGCTGCCAAGTCGCGCTCCGAATCGTCACACTCCTCTCGAGCCTTTTTTCTTAATGGGATCACTTGAGAGAAATTTGAATCATACATCTACTTTGGATTCCAATTACATTTAAGAAATCTGTATATCATTCCGCGAATTTACGCAAGACCGAGTATACTTTTTCTAAAATCCCAAAAATACTTCGTTGAGCATTAAATAATTTTTTAAGGTTAATATATTGTTCAGTTCCGAGTTAAATACATATTTCCCAAACAACTATACTCCCAATTCACTTTAAAAACTAAGTTTCTCAAAATTTGGTTGTAAAATAATTTTTGAAATAATCGATGTTTTTAGGGTAATTAACATTACTTTCCTTCTAATAGAGACCTACAGGTGATTTGTATTGTATTACAATTCACAAGAAAGATTGGAATAAATAATTAATAAACAGAAATCTATAACCGAAATATCTTTAATATAAACACAAATATGCCATTGTATACAAAGGTATATTCGTTCACATTCAAGATGCGGTCGTACATTATATTGTACACGACATACTTCATGCAAGCGGAGAACGGCGTTGTCTAAATGTATCTGGATCGCAATTAAATAGCCCGTTTTCCCTGGCAATTTCAAAAACGAACGTAACTTTTATTAAAAATAGAAAGAAGAAATATATCACGTTTAAACGCATCTTGATATATTCTAGAATACTTACCAAGACAATCACATTCTAGAAATTGCTTTGCTAAAGATACATGCTTTCCAACCAAAATCGAACACTCGAGTGTGACAAAACCTGTTTCGTTGACATTATCAGGAGAGAAGATAGGTATCAAGAAAAGTCAAGCTACATTTTCAATATAATGGAATAAATGTTATCATCTAAACAAATGGGTTCCTATCCAAAATATATCCAACAAATAGAAATATTAACTGTTTACATTGAAGTATTTTTACAACTTCTTCAAATTGGCAGATGAATACAACGAGCACAATGAACTCAATATTATACCAGGTGCAGCTACTTGGGGGGGGGGTGATAAATTACACTCTAATGCACATGTAACGCAGAAAGCATAAGAATTAAGACAACTCGGGTATGGTTTTGTAATAGCGACGGGGACATATAGTAAGGATATACATTTATAATAATCATGCTCGTATCCAATCACATCCATCTCGATACACAGCGTGCCTTCCCACGCATTCATTTTCTGAGAAAGGACACGCTGGATCCCGCTCAAAAAACCGTTCGACCAACTGAAGCCAAAGAGTTCCTTTCCAAGTAGCCATGCAAAATAGCCATCATTCTGGCATGCATCTGCGTCAGGCAAGGTGGGAGCATGGAAGAAAAAAAGGGACTCAACCATTCATCGCTGCTACAAACCACTCGCATGGTTTCCATTACAAATGTTTCAGACATCTCTCCATGTTTTAGTATTTTCCTGAAGTCGTGTCTAAATAATTTTGGATTATGATAATTTTGTTCCCATATCTAATTATGCCAAAAAACATAAGACCCGACATGTTCCGCAAACGATTTTCATCCAAATTTATCAACAATGCATCCCGTCAAATTTCATTTGAACACTGATTTGCTCCGTCGTTGCAAACCACAATAAGGTATAATTAGAAACATTCTAATTTTGAAGAAATTAAATTCATATAAATCGGACCATCCGTCGTGTTTCTTTCGGATGGGAACACTGAAAAAACAATATATGTGTATCGCATTGGTCACCAAGTTGGAGAGACGTGTTTTACAAGAGAAACTTGGGCAGCGAACATCGTCACAGGTACGCGTGCCAGCAAGTTGACAGCAGAATTCAGGCCACTGCTTCAATGACTCGCGTAGATTGTAAATAAGAATTACAGCAAATTACATCAATATTGTGTTATATAGGAAAGTTGGGGGAACAACTGTCTGCAGAATTGTTCAAGATTTGGAAATTCTGTTTTGAATACTTTACTATCTGCACTGAGAATACACTTGGGATGTGAGTCCCCAGAGTTGAATGCTCGATCCAAATGTAGAGGAAGGGAAGGATTTCGCCAAACCTTTGGACATGACATCCCAATATTACTGAGGTAAGGTCAGGATTTTTAGTAATCCTTTCCTTCCTCTGTATTTGGATCCTACAACGAAATGTTTTGTCAATGAGGCACAACATATATGCAGTTATACACTATTTTCATAAGCAAGTTGAAAATTAGCACGATCATTTTCCAACAAGACTCGATCAGTACATTGACTGAAAAACTTGTTGTAAGAGTTAAAAATAAAATTGAATTATAGTTGAGAACTAAATCGTAAATATTTTTGACGTGCAAAATAAGAAAACTGTATTTAAAAAATTCCACAAAATTTCGTTATCACTCAAACGGTAAATGAATAGTGTTAAAACACAACAACATCCATACATTCATCTCATTCAGATCCTGTAGAAAGCGTTACAAGCACATACTATTTACATTTCACATCAGTCGATGACCTGTTGAAAGAAAGAAAGCATGAGATACAGGGTATCTATATCAGGTAAGAGGTTCCCCAGGTTATCTATGCATTGAGATGCGAACAGGCAATGATAACCTGACCTTGCATCCGAGGCCGCAGGAGACAGAGAGGCCTGCGACAAGCTTCACCTGAAACAGGCAATAGCACATCATGAAAGACCGCCAACTCCCCGTCGACAGGCCATCCGCTCCGGTAAATATGTATCCTTTACGTAGATATCACAAAAGAATGTCGTGTAATAAAATAAAATATAATCACAGAAGAAGAAAAATACATTCATTTACAGCTAAGAAGCAGTAGCTCTCACGTTTCAAGAGAAAGAAATGTCCTTTAATTTAAAAAAAGTTTAAAAATTAATCATGTATTCGACATGAGAAGTTGATCATGATTTTATGTTTCACGATCATGTCAAAGAAGAAATGTTTTCTTCTTTGTGTTACAGAGAGTGTACTACACCCATCGATTAATGTTTGTGTTAGAATAAAATTCAACAGCGCGAAATTCGATTATTCGAAAGGATCTCAAATATAATGTTCTAGGAAAAATATAAATATTTCCATTACAGCCAAAAAGTATACTGTGAGCACACTTAGACAACTCCAAAATGTTCACTCAGATGACCGTTCACTCCAAAATGTGTTCTTTACTACTGCTGTAATCGAACGCGCAATAAAGGTAATATTAATAGCAGAAAAATGGGGGTCAGAAGTGATGCAGAATAAAATGTAAGAAAAAAAACTAGAACTCTCATTTGCTGATCTTAGATTTTGACTCGTCGAGTAATAATGGTTGATACACATAATTTTTGTGTGCTTCAAATTTTCTCTAAATATAGAAACTTGTTTTAAGGAATCTGAATAGAATTTGGAATCAAGAATCAATGTAAAATATGGAATAAAGATTGAAATTGGAAAATTTTCCAATCGACACGCGACTCATATGAAATGTTATCCACATATGGAAGCAGGTTTTCAACTTCAACTCCCGACCTTACAAGCAGCCATGAAATGACACGAGTCTATTATTTGTGTATAGAAATAATATTTACACACGATCAGATTCGTTCACATAAACACACTTGTACTTAACACCATTCAAAACATATTTCAGTTCCGACTAAAGCGTCGCGATACCAGAAAAGCCCTCTATTCACGTTTTCTCGCGCTACCAGCCGCCGGCACAAGAGCGAGCGCATCATAAACCCCTTTTCTGGAGGCGCCTGCTTGCTCGCCTACCTGCTGCCAAGTGCATCCAACCACTAGTTAAGTGACCGCGCGGCGGGCAAGCGGAGGACACCCATTCAAGAAAGCACAGTGTCCACGTACCACACGGACAAGGTAGAGGTCTCCTCTCCATTCATTGGCGGAGGAGCACGTGAAACTCGTCGCGCTTACAAACACGCCGGGGTGTGCTCAAACCGCGCAGTCTCGGGCGAAAGTCGTACTTCAGGAGGAAAACAAACATCTACAGCACTCATTACCAGGTATTTCTACTCCGAAAACTCAAGCACGATGAACTGTCAAACAACGAAGCTTTCAGTCAACACTCCACCATTCGTTCACTTGCCCCATTCAACTGTACTTCGGAAGTGCACTGCATACGGTATATTTAAAAGAGTTAAAAGAAGGTCNCTGTCTCTTATACACATCTTATATATATATATAATTAACATAATTCGACACATTCTTAACACCAATGTAAAATATAGAATATAATAGGTAAACAAGAGCACGTAATACTGTCATTCCAGATATTGTCAATCTGGATCCTTTTGTTAGGTGACGGGTTTCTTTTCCAATATTCGTTCACCATTGCCCCGACATGCGAAATGCATCATCCATTGCAAGAAGAAATTGTAATAGTTTAATACACCGAGGAAAATTCTGGTAAATGTTTGTCTCAAAAATCAAAAAGAAACTGGTACAGAATTGTGACTGCTGTGGGCGTATCTTGTTCACTTGTCGCCATGAAGGTGAGTGAATGGTAATCTACGTAGAAGAACACTAAAGGAGTTCCAATTTTCGTACGTTCGTATAACGCACTAAAAATAACACCAAAAATTAGTACCGTCAACGGAATGTAATGTCCTGGGTTTAAAGAAAATTACAGACAATGATTTGCAAAAATATAGCCCACAAACAAAAACAACGCTGTAACAAATAGTCCGTGCGACAAGAATTTGGCTAACAATTTCTCGATGTGATAGCAAAACTCCTGATATTGATTTCTCATTGATTCCTCGCTTATTTGCAAGAGGCAAAATTTCAAATATACGTATGTTCCCGTTGCTCGTGAAAATTTAATTCCATAGTATTTCTACAAATTGTGCGGATCATTTTAGTATTCCATTTCATCCTTATTACTGGGAGATTAAGTGGTATCAGTTTCAATGTTAATTGTGTTGAAAATATTATCTCGAGGAAACTTTGTGTACAAATTACATTTTAAAAAAGCAACCGCTCCTGGCAAACTTATCGCTTTTTCTTCCGCTGTAAGTTAAGTCTA
Organism: Laupala kohalensis; assembly: GCA_002313205.1. NCBI lineage: Eukaryota > Metazoa > Arthropoda > Insecta > Orthoptera > Trigonidiidae > Laupala > Laupala kohalensis. The sequence goes on along the minus strand of NNCF01126418.1, from coordinate 1,050,190 downwards.
TTTCACCTCACTACACTAGTACTTCGTAACACGTTTCCACGAACTATCTGAGCAAAGAGAAACTCAATTGCACGAAATAGAACTAGCTGCAAGAGCTCATTTTTATGTTTAACACGCCCTATCAGAGAAACATAAATCACCAGAGAATGTGGGCGAGGGTCGGGTGATCGACCTCAAGTGCAAAGCGATCGCTCTGAATCGTTTGCAGTGTTCACACTCCCGCTCAGTTTTCGCACAACTTTTTTTCTTAACTATCAACGCATTTATTCATTATATAGATATTATATTACTTTTAATTGAATCGTCCTTATTTTAACTGAAGAAAATATATTTTTTAATTCCGAAATAATACAATAAAAGGATTAATTTAAAACAAATCGAAACCATAACCCAGACAAACTAGACCCCATTCTTTAATGCTCTTGACTTGCATCACTTTCAAATTCCACAGATATAAAAAAATGTTAGACATGAAAACAAAAATAGATATAATCTCCACAACGATAATTACTCCACAACGTTCATTCAATAATTACCGGAAATATTTCCGTAAAAGTTTCGAAAAACAATAAGATTTAAGATCCTTAAGGTCAAACATGCCCTAGTATATACCATAAAACCCTAGCAACACTAACTCAACATGCCTCAAACTCGTTAACACCACCAGTTAAGACAGGAAACGTAGATGGAGAGAAATTGAAGTCAAGGGACGTGGTGGGTGGCAAAGCTGTGTAGAACGCGAGAGTAATAAAGTCGAGCTTGATTCTTCTCGGACAGGGCAAATTTCCAAGACTCTCCTCGTAAAAAACCCCAGCAGACTTCAGACGAGATACGCGCGCCCTCCAGTCTCCCAGACGATGACTCAACTGGCACTTCCCCTTTAACGAGAGGGGACAGTACAAGAAGCTATGAGGATATACAGATTAAAGGACCAGAACTAGAGCTGGAGACTCATCCAAGCCCGTGCTCTGCAATGGACGTTAAGCGGTTCATGAATGTCGCTTTACGCGGATATTCTCGGTGGAGTGGAGAGGAGGGGGAGGGGATTAGGCTACGAGAGAGGAACAAATCAACAGGCACTGGGATGATATCAGGCGAACAATCATTGTACAAAATGACACAATATTAATAAGAAACTACACCGTGCTCACTAAATACATTTTTTTATTAATCAAGAAGAAAATCAATTTACTGAAACTAAAACCAAATTCTTATACCAATTGAAATAGCAAACTACCAGTGTTTAAAATAAGAATGTTTCATAATAAGAAATAATAATAAAAAAAACGTTCTAAGGTGGATTCATAAAATAGTATGATATCTGTAATTTTCAATAATATTTTCGTTTTCACTGTAGTTTTTTAATGAAGGTGCGCACGGTTTTATTATTGACAATATATATTTTAAAAACTTCAGATTGTACGTAACTTTTATGCTCTTGTTTGTGGCACAAGTATAATTTTTTTCCATACAAATATATTTATAATGTTATTAACTAAACGTAAGTGTATTTTGTTTAGTTTTCTTCTATCCCTTTAATTGAAAATTTATGAAGAAGAAAAGTAATGAAGACTACTAAAGAGATATCTGGAATTCTGCGAAAAACAAATCAGAAGAAAAATTATTAAATGCACAAGCATTTAGTTACGTAGTTGTTGCTCGTAGAAAGAAAATTATGACCAAAAACAAGGAATTTACGTAAATTAAGTATTCACAATATTCCCGTCTCCGCCAATGACCATTGGGAGTATCGATCGAATCGATCAGTCTAGCAGTGCGCGCGCCACGAAGTCATTGAGCCCGTTTGTGTCTGTCGCCCGAGATCTCTTCCTCCACCCACACATTCTTTTACGCCGGGGACCGGCCAAAAATAACAAGACAAACATTCCACAAGCTCCCTCGGCCCCTCCATCGTCCTCAACGGATGCTGCTTCTGCTGCTGCACTGCAGCTGTAACGAAATATTATGAGAAACAAGTTGGAGCCCAATTGCCGCCATTTCGAGTTGTATCTACATTGTTTAATGAAGTAACTTCAATACACTTATATCAAATGCTCTCAGAGATCAAGGAAATTATAACTAGGAAAATAATATTTTCGGAAATCTCAATTTCATTGTTCACTATGATTTTATTCAAGAACATTAAAAATTGATGGTGTTCGGTCAACTTTGTGAAATTTGCCAGTCGTTCACCGGTAATGACAATAAACATTAACCCGCCAATAAGTGTGTGTAGTTACATATGTTTACAGTCTTTCTAATGCGAGAAATTGATTTTTCAGGTTTCCTTGAGTGTTATGCAAAACGTACTGTCGTAATTTGAAAAAGTAAAAAGTGACTCCCCCTATGAACCATGCCATCAGACATGATATTGGGAGAACGTACAAATAAATCCAGCAACTTATAAAAGCAAACATTTTATTCGGAAAAAAATCTTCTGTTCGTGAATTTCGTAGTGTTTTCTCATTTAAAAATATTGCTTTTAGAAAATTCCACATTTACTAAACAAATTTTACTTCAGAAAAGGTCAGAAGGAACTCTTCTAAGTGACCTCGCATAAATAAAACAGCTTTAAGGATGATATTAGAAATTACCTCAAAAGGAGAACTAATATCTTAAAAGGATCGTTACCTTCTCCTCTCCATCAATTGCACTAAATAATGATTTCGCACGGAAAAGTTTCCTCTCGCAGTGAGGAAGTTCGTGTAATTCCTGCGCCGAAACAGAGAGCAATCAACTTCGTAGCGGCGACGCACCGAGTCAATTTGGGACTAAACACCTCGTGGCCACCATAAGGACACGCCTTTTGCTTTGCAATCACCGCCCACGAGGGCGTCGTCGGACACGCTCGTCGAGAGCTAGCACGACTTCGTTGATAGCCGCCAATCGAAGCGACGACCAATCGCAAATCCCTCTCATCGGAACAGCTCGACAAAAAAGGAAAGTCTTTTGCATGTTCTCGAAAAATTTAACCCAAAGATTGTGACGAAATTGACGCACGTCCAGGATTAACCCCATAACTTCGAGCAAAACAACAAAAACCGATGTTCTTAATTTTGAAAATTTACTTCCAGAAGTTACTTGGTAATTGTGGAGCTTTAGCAACATTATCAAAGCATGATAAATTAAAAGTCGTTTTCATGTTGCTCATTTTGACGACTTTTAATTTATCGTTCCAGAAGTTAGTTTGAGAAAATCCTGACAAAATTTACGTTATCAAGAAAAGGCCGTAAGTCTTAAATTATTTATTTTTGATGGACCAATACCATTTATTCTGTTTCTCTAGAACAACGTTTACGACCAATTTCGATTACATTCTCTTAAACTCGCAACGTTCCACTAGTTTCTCTTTTTCGAGTGTCGAATAGATAGTGGCGTCGATTCATTGGTAAAGAAGCACAGCGTGCACCACGAATGGCAGCGTCACTCGAGACTCCGGGAGCTGAAGCACATTCTCTCCCAAAGAAGCACGTCGTCGCCGACTACATGGGCGCAGCTTTGGGTCAAAGATAACGAACCGAACTTCTCCGAAGTGGAATCATGGCTGAGTCGCGTCCGCTCCGCCTCTACGTGACTCGTCGGTGACACACGATGGAGAGTCATCGGCACGCCGCGCCGGCGCCGCGCTGCGCTGCACTGCACTTTCGAGAGCTCGCGAGGCGGAATGGACGAAAGGAGAAGAGAACAGGGGCAGAAAGTGCGATGGGGCGATGCCTGCCAGCCAGGCCAGTGTCCCCGCGCCCATATGGAACCAACGGGCCAAAGCCCTACGAAACCTCAATTATTTACTCCTTAATTCACTATACAGAAGAACTCCAACTATATGGACTCAGTCCGGATACAAAAAATATCTGGATAATGAGATTTATTACAAAATATTTATAAACTTTTACTTTTTTTAAAACAAATACGTTTCTGCCTGGATTTTGGCCTACGTAAACAGCACTATTCCAGAAAAGGTAATTTTTAAAGCAAAGAAATATTATATATTTGAGTACAAACGAAAGCTCACAATACAAAGTTAAAAATCAAATGATAGAACAGGTCTAAGTGGAGTTTGGTATACCAAAAAATACCAAAATGAACTAATACAGTAATTCCAAATAACCAACACAGTAATTCAAAATTTTCTTTAAATCTCCAATTCTTTTCTCCTATAGATCCGGACAAAAGGAGTTCGGATAAATAGAATTATACTGTACATGCGCCTTACAAATAACATTTGTGATTCATGCATTTCTGAATCTGTAGGCTATTTATACGATGTTTCATTGGACCGATGTAGGTGATTTTGATTATTAATTAAACGATTTTAACAGTTCTTTATCGCAAATAGAGTATGTGAAGAGATAAGTACATAACACAGTATTTCTAAGAATTGAAATCAATGTAAATATAACACGACATAGATGTACAGAAAATGAATGAACCGTAGTTAATAGACATGTTTCTTACACGATCCTGTCAAATCCATTTTTTGAATTTACACATGGAGAGTATGGAAATCGAATGATAAAAAACATCTTTGGAATTGTCTCCAAAACAATCGGCATGATTTTCTTCGCATCCCGGAACTTTGAGCTTTTTATTTTCAAAAACAAAAAAAATTGATTTATTTAAAACAATCGATTTAGCAAAACATTTCCTTAATTAGGGGCACATTGGAAATGTTCCACACAATAGATACTGTTTCAAAGCGAAAAAAAAAATGAATAAATTTGAATATTTTCCTGTTTTTTTGTGGTTTAGATAATACGCAAATTAATACATTATTGCAACGCGTAACAGCGCCGACAATGAGCACAAATACTAACCATAATGAAAACTATTGGCGTTCTCATATTAGCGTTCACACAAATAAGCACATCTCAGAGAGACGCTCGTGAACAGATAATATACCGATATCAATAGCGACAAAAAAAATGTGCCACTAAAAAATGAAGTCTATTACAAGTCTGTATAAAAGGAATGATAAAAGAGCAATTACTGTCATTAGCAGATTCAAGCTGTATCATTTTAGATCAATAATCCGGCATATTAATAACACTAATTTCTACTTTGTCCTTTTTAGAAATTATCTTCCGAACTCGTCTGAATAATCGTGTCACTTAAACTAACCACCTCAATTTGACTTTCTAAACGAACTGACAGACTACGCGCTATCTGTGACAGTGCAATCAACTAAATGAAAAAAATCCTTCATTAACCATTTTCTTTACAGAATTCTGGACTTCAACTGGTAAAATCGATTTAAAGAAAGAGAATAAAATGAAAATTTCTACACAAAGAAAACATTGTTTATAATTTTTTCGCAAACATCTTGAAAACCAATTTATTTCGGCGAGTTAGTGATACTGAAGAGCACAAACTTCTGCACAAACGCAGAACTTCATCATTTTTTACTAAATAATTTACGAGCCATAAGCGGCCGAGAACTGCGCTCGTGTGCTCTAATATTGTCATGGATGCTTATCTACGACTGTTACTCATTAATTACAAGTGATATCAAATTGTCGCCGACAAAGAGTTTCTTTACTAGTTCCTTACGTGAATGGTCTGCAAAATATTTTTTTTTTAAACTTAATGAAAATCCGAAGGGGAAAAGTAATTAGATTTTTACGTTTTATCACATGCATCATGGTTACAGACGAATTAGAGTCAATGAAGCTAATAATCAAAATTAGAAAATTTTGTATACTTGATTTTCCTATTATTTGAGGACAATACAATGCATTTAAGGGCATTGCATCGCAACACACAGATATTCGTGATGGATGAAATGGTTCGATGAGTACGGTGTAGCGCGACAATAGGCATACATGGCTCCTGAGGCGGAAGCAAGAGTAACCGCTGGCACAGCAAGGTAAGATGAGAAGGAAATCTCAGCCACCGAAGATGAATAGCTACGCCACTGAAGCGAATGGAATGTGACCTACGCTCGGGCCCCCTACACTCCAAAGGGCAGGAACGGGCCACTCCATGTCAAATCATCTCAGTTTTACATTATTTACATGACCATTGAAAAAATAAATTTTCTATCCGAAAATTTGACTGTGGAATGAAAAATGAATGTTCAGAGTTCCAAGAATCAAGGAAGAAAGGTGTCTTACCGAGTAGCTCGTGAGGAACTAGATTTTTTTTCTTAATTATCGACAAACATTTTGTTAAATATTTAATTGATAATTCTATGTAAATACTGTTAAATATAATAATGTCTTTCTGATATAATAATGAAAATTTTAAAGTAATGTTGTGCTATTGATACAATATCACGTGACAAATTCCACAATAATATTCACTACTTATAAATGGTGAACTTTTGAATAATGCTCATATTTACGCTCTAAGTATTATGTGCATTAAAATGAACAGAATAAATAATTTTTTTACAATAATCTTAACATACGGTTTAGAACTCGTTCTTGTGGCAGTGACAGACTCACTTATTTCTTGAAGAGATGTACGTAACCATCTAAAATGTTGCGATGAAGTACGGATTTCCACCTCAGAGTCTGAGCCGTAAGAATCTCAGCTTTGTCAAGTTATATATTTATATACGTTTGTTTGTTGGTCCTATACCATTCATCCGATTGTGATGAAACTTTGGAAAGTTGTTGAATTAACGCCCGTGAAGATTCCTGAGATAGTACAAGAAAGTAAATCACTCCTAAGAGGGGTGAAATAGGGGTTGGAATGTTTCGGGTAAGTATCCCACCATAACTCTACAGTACCAGGAACAATTTCAATCAAACGATACATAGATGACAGACTATCGGACAACTAACATAGTATAGGGTAAGACATCCTTGTAACCCCTGGGGATGGGGTAGTAAGAGGGCGACATGTGAAAATAATGAAAAAATCCGATATTAGATTCGAAACCATACTTTTCCGTGTTGAGAGGAAAGGGACGTACCCAATGCTTTGTTAGTTCACAATCGGTCCACATTGGAAGTAATAGCATCCCTGGGGTAGGAGTGGGAACAGGGGACAGGTAATAAAAAAACGCCGATTTTGGTGTTGAATATATCGTCTTTTTTACGTAGAATAGCAGGGTCACTCTCTTAATGTCGCTTGAGTCCACGATCACTCCCTATGAGGGAATATTCTCCTTTTGGGAAAAAATGTGAAAATGTCGGATATTTGTGTTGATTAGTTTTCGTGGCCGTTGAAATTAGTAGTGACAGTCCCGTATACGCCAAAGCCCGTATAAGCCCCAACACCCCTAGGGAAGGGGATGCCATGAAAAAGTTATCACACATGATACCAGTGACGAGTCCACAGTTTTCGACGTTGCAGAGTTCATAGTGAAATCCCAATATGTGTATAAATTCAGCCCTCATGGAAGAAAGACACCTTTCCCCTTGGGGTGGAAATGTGTTTGTGAAAATTGCATCGGATTTAAAGTTTTCAGGTTGGGATTGAGGGTACACACCACGCTCCATCTTATATAAATCAAACATATGCATATGTGTATACATATGTACATACATATTACAGGTTTATTTTTCTCAACAATATTATTTATCCATATACAGATTAGCGTCGTTAACCATTGAATGTACGAAATGCATGTTTTCAAATAAAAATTAAATAAATAAAAATGTTTTCAAATAAAAATTAAACCTTTCACTTTCATCGTTCGCAGAATATCACAAAATCGCGCATCACGTGATATCTATACTACAGACTTAACGTAACATCGGACATTTCATACCACTTAAACGCCGAACTACTAACAAAGTATCTCATTGGAAAAGTTAAATACGCCTATTTGTGGTTCGACAATCTCTAAAACTTGATGTCAGATGATTAATATAAACGTAAAACCTATGACTTGCTTATGTGTGTCCATACGCATGGGATCAGGAAATAATGAAACTTCATAAACATTTCACGTTGCTCAGTTAAAATGCGAATGAGTGTTCCAAAGGTATATTTATGTTATCAAGTAACCATCAAGACGTTAAACAGTAACTTCAGGATATTGTAAATATACTGAAGGTACAATAAAACACAGAAAGAATAATATACGGAAAAAATAAAATACACAGATAAAGCAAAGGTACATAATTCCAAATGCATCAACTAAACTCAAGTGTGAGCAATTATTATTTGTGTAGAGTATTATGCTACTTAACTTCGGTGACCTCTCCAAATAAATTGGTTAGTTTATCCTTTTTAAGGATTTTATGAAGAGGGTTTTTTCTGCCTTAAAGGTCGAAAGGTAACTCCCACTAAGGTTATTTTAGACATTTCCCAATAAAATTGAGAATATATGCAAATCGTCTCATTGTAAACACTGACAAAACAGTGTCTATGTCATTTCACAATAGTAATACAAAATCTTTACCACAGGTTTCTCTTTCTTTAAACAGAACACAATTAAAAACTGTTACGAATACAAAATTCTTAGGTCTCCATATTCAAGACAATCTCAAATGGAATTGTCACGTTGACAATCTTAATTCCCAATTAAGCAAATTGTGTTACGCATTCCGAAACTTAGTTAACGCAGTTAGTCCACGTATTTCCCGTTGCGTTTATTTTGCAAACGTTTACTCCCATTTACGTTACGGCATTACCTTCTGGGGTAATTCCGGTCAGAGTATTCAAACTTTCAGAATTCAGAAGAGGATAGTTCGGATAATTTGTAAATCTCACCCCCGAAACTCTTGTAAACCTTTATTCAAGGAATTAAATATCTTAACACTTCCCAGCATTTATATTTATGAAACAGTCGTGTTTGTTAAGACCGATTTACTGAAGTAACACCTTT
>NNCF01126418.1:1017332-1041056 GCA_002313205.1 Laupala kohalensis | reverse complement strand
TAATTTAGTTTTATGTGTACTCAACTTTGGCACGGTTGTGTACATTAATTCTGTAGCCCCATCCTGGCCCGGGTTTTTCTCCGTTTTTCCTTCGGGTAGAGGCGGATTTCTTATACAGGTTCTCTAGGCTTTGTCTAGGGGCGTGTTTATTGTAACAATAAATCGTGAATTTAGTGTTTTTTCAACTCTTTATGATTTTTAAACACTATACTCAGAATAATCTATAATTCGATAATAACTTGTACATGTAATTTTTTGCATAAAATTACAAACATATTGACATTCTATTAGTATTATAACTGGCAGCTAACTTTTTATCTTATCTAGGAACTTATGCTGAAATTGTTTATTCAGCGTCTGCCTTAGGACCCTTGATCGGAATTGATGGGATAGTCCCTTGCTTGCTTCCGGAGAGTAAATTAGTTTATTGTCCTCCACGCGGTCATCCGCAGTTTGTACTGTTTTTTGACAATAAAGTTATTATTATTATTATTATTACATTTTATGTAATGTATGCATTTTATGTATTTAGTGAGATTTTTTCTTCTTCAAGTTTCCGTTTTACTACTAGTTTATCATACGAAACCACATATTTGCGTGTTTAGTTTATCAAGCGCAACCACATCTTAGTTTATATGTATGCGTCATAAGTAAATGTAAATATGTTAACTATTCTTTTCTTTTCCACTTAAGGGATATCGCTATGTTGTCACGTAAATCATATCTCAAGTCCACTTAAAAATTTAATCGATAAAGATCTTCTCAAATTACACTATTGGCGAGCGAAATTTACCAAGGGTGTGAGTCGTATTCGCAAGAAAAGATAACATTTATTCCAGCATAGATTTACAACAAACTCGCAATATATAAGCATTTCTTTCCGTATTCCGTGATCTGCGCAACGGTGAATCATGGTCACCAATAACATATGTAGTGGAAGTTTTTCATACAATATTAATATTCTTTTTGCATTTCTTCAACTGGTTAACAAAAATCACTTAAAATGGCGAGTTGCAATATCTCATTCATGCTCTCCGGTGGTACGAATTCCTATCACGTTCCAAATAATCAGCTGATCCTTCAGTCTGCCACGAAAGTGGTACGCTTCGCCCAGTATTTGCGTTACGCGGAGCTATACTCATCATGAGAATATGAATAGATAGTTTACCCGAAAATGAATTCAAGTGCCAACAGCTACTGTCCTAGATTTTTAAACAGAAGTCTTGTGCGTCCTTGAGTTGACATAACCAAATCTAAAATAAAGTAGCCAAACGTATTAAGTCTACAACACGAAAAATTAGAAAATAAAACTACGATGTTTCTTTTAGAAGTCTTACACGTTTATTTCTGAAGTTCTGAAGAACGTTTTTTCCTGAATTGTAACATAATGGATAAATTATACCAAATATATTGTTCCAGACAGTCAAGGGTTACGTAAACAACTGAGCTACCGAATTCAGTAATAAAACTATTACATCTAGTTCGCCATCAGGTAAATGAAGTGCACGCTCAACCAGCGCTACAAATTAAAGCAACATTTCGAAAACCCATGATCCGAAAAGATAAAAAGAAAACTGATTTTTTTCTAATTTAAGATATCCTTTGTGTTTCCAAGTATAAAATAGGTATGGTAACAGAAAAATAAGTTGAGTGTTTGCGAGGCACGGTAAGCAGCGATATATAGTAGTAAAGACTGTTGCCGAAATAGACATTGCTTTCTCGTCGCGAATTCCAACAACGCACTGGTTATTTGCCAATCCAATTGCCAAAGAATCTGTCATCCAATAGTCTTTGGAAGGCCATTATTTGCATCATGTGTTATTTCGTAATGAAGCTTAAAAATACGACAAGAAATTTATCAAGTGCATCTTCTTCACAATAAAAGTCGTCTTTGACAATACCATCGTTTGTCTGAGAAACTCAAGTCCACGACGAATTCCATTTGTTACATCATTAATGGAAATATAAGGTAAAAATAACTCTTTTGTTCAACAGTTACAAACGTTCTCCAATGAACGTGGAAACATTCAAATACAGATGTCTTCATACGATAATGCGGTAAGCGCGGTTGGTTATTTATAGAACACTGATAACTTACGCCACGATAATATCCATTAGGTACTAAGTTGCTTTTACACAAGGGAAAGTCATTGACATTAAATTTCTTTTCTATCACTTCCTTACTTGACAACAGACGTACAGATTAAATTCTATGTTTTGGTTACACGTGATATTATATGGAAAGAAAAACTAGTACACTAGAATCAAACTTATAGTTCGTTTGTAAGGATAGTATCTTTATTAATTAAGCCTTGACAGCAAGAAAACATTTCCATAATTCGCGCCACAATACTGGTAAGGATAGTCGATTATTTCTGTCAAAATATGACTCCAATTTCGACTCTTCGACTCTCATCTCAAAAATGAACGATCAAATAATAGGAAAACTAATTTTTAATGTTTATTTTAGTCCATTTTGTTTTTTTAGTCCATGTCCTTCTATACTCAATGAACTATTTGTTTACAATATTAAATTTGATGTTAAACAGAGGATTAACTCAAGAGGATGTAATCTATTTAACTAGTTGTAAGGAATCCTACATGCCTATTGCTGACTCACAGGTCAAAAAACTTTCCCATTGTGATAAATGAAAAAAACTTAATGGGAGACTAGAACTCGAAGAAAAAAAAAGTGACCTACTTCTGCCACTTGCACGCTGTCGCACCACAGAATCCGCGGGCTGCTGCACTGCGCAACGTAGGGACTGTTAATATTGATGGCGCCAGTGCTAGCTTATCTCCAGACTGATGTTCTACGAACACAACTCTCCGTATTTTAGACGTCTTCTATTCCCATTCATCTGACACGTGTAGATAACAGCACGGTGCATTAGAAACAACGTATCCTTAAAACAGTGATAACAGTATAAGCCACACTTTTCTCTTTAATAGTGAATCAATCAAAGATGATAAATTTACTCTACGAGTAACTCGTCAGAGAATTTTATGAAGTGTCGTGTGTTCGAAGATCATTCGTAAATTTTGGATGCGTCTTATCAAGACCTGCTCTTCTCGTCATCGTAAGTCGTAACAAAAATTTATCTTAAGATTTTCCATAAATCCTAAAATCTCCAAAATACCCGTACTGGCACCTTTTTTACGAGGCGAACCAACACACTATGATTATACACAAAATTGTTGAAAATATCTAAGAATAATAATTATTTACTTAATTAATTTAGAATTACTTTGACATTTTGTACCACCTGATTTCTACCCGACATCATGTATTTCAAGTATTACACTAAAACATTACAACGTTTCGACTTTTCATGCAAGTCTTCATCAGACTTATAGACTTGATGGCGAATGGCCCACATAAACTTTATAATATTTTTAAAATATATTTTTAACTTATGAAGACTTGTATCAAAAGTCGAAACGTTGTAAGTAATACGTGAAACATACGTCTGGTAAATTGGGTCGTTATTATATTCATTGTTATTAATTATCCAGACGTCTTTATAATGAATTCTTTATTTTTAATTTGTTTTTGAAACAAATCTATTCTTTTTAATTATATATTGAGTCAATTCAATGATTTAAGGAAGGGAGCGCGCTGACGCTAACCAATACATATCTCCTGAAATGCCTTTATTTGTCCGACAACAAGGAGAGAATCTGTCATAGAGACCGATAACAGAGTAATTACGGGGGCTTCATTGTAACCGATCCGGATTCTTTTTGTATGTGTCAGTATTAGCTGCGGGCTAACGCGTTAGTTATCTTCTCAAGTGTACTGTTACTGCCTTCAACAGCTACCAAAACAGATGAGCATCTTAAATATGTTAGGTTTCAACACCCTCACATCATTATCGTGAGCACACAATAATAGCAACAATTTTCTAATTTACTTATCATCAAAATACAAACATATTTTCTTTCTACAAAGCACGCCGCATTCTTTTGCATTTTTGCAAAGCATACCGATAACAGAAACGTTTGTTTTGGGTGATATAAGGGGAAATAATAGCAATTGTTTACCGAAGGACAATAGTTCTATATACCTATTTATCCCACCTGTTTCTCACCGAAGAAAAAATTCAGGTAAAATGTTGGAGAACTTAAAATCCGCCTCATTCAATCTTTAACAAAAGGTAAATTGTGCACGTGTGAGGTTCTACGCGTATATTCTGAATAGTCCTTCCTTCCACCCTTTCCATTTGCAGTGCCACACTCAACACATTTGGGAACGGGGTGTCAACCGAACCATGGAGCAGCTGCGAAAACACTCCCACGCCGACGCCGCTACCTCATCTCCCCAACCCAAAAACAAAGCAGCTCTATGAAAAGGCGGTCGCCGAATCCTTCACGCGTTTCAGCCACTCCCGTCGCAACCATTTCCTTCCCGCTGCCGAAGCTAGTAGCCGCAGATGCGTTCTCACACACTAATCGAAACACCACGCTCACAAACGTCTTCTTCCCACAAACTGATCAACTTGAACAAACAAGGTTCTCGCAGATTTTTTTTTCACATTAGTCAACATGATTGATAAGGGAGATAAAAGATACTCGCAGACAAAGAAAGTAATCCTCGAGAATAAGAATTTCATTTGGCGCTCGATCAGAATGTATGTCGTAGGTCAACTACACTGACGCTTGTTTTTCTGTCATTCCAGAACAAATACCAAAATATCCCTACAAATCTATTCTGGGACCATGCATTTTCCTATCCTGTCTTACAGCATAACTGTAACATTACACGACACTGGGTCACAAAATACTGCCAACTGTCACTATTAAATACGTCGTATATACCAAATCTCTGAAATCTCCAGACAATATGGTAAAACTAATAAAAAACAATTACGGATGTCGATGCAACAAAAAATAATCTAAAAAATCAAATAACTTGATACAAGAATAAATAATCAAACAAAAGGTATAAAAATTTTCAGGTGAATTCATAATTTCATTTAATTTTCAAACAGAGTATTGTATAAGGGCAACATACAACTATTTTTAAGTCACACTCTATCGTGATTCTTTCCCTCTATTTGGAAATACAAAGGATTCAGTTAACATCATAGTAACTCGTAAAGGGACGCAAGTGGATACGCAAAAAATGCAACCCGAGAGGGAGAGAGTCAACCGACCGATGACGTAAGAACTCGTGGGAGATACTTGCCACCCGCCGCGTCTAAACTTAGACATAGCAACCCACATCCGTCCACGCTCGATTGAAGTGGCCCTGGGAGCCACCCCTCTCCACTCCTATACACCCTTTTCATGCGGTTTCCGGAATCAGAACGCCAATATCCAATGCCCACCCACGAGAAATCGAGATATAAGACGTGGACACGAAGGTACAAGCACTACATATACAATTTCTTGATTCCGTGATATCGGAATGTGACACAGAAAGAAAAGGATGTATACTAACTATTATAAATGAAGAGGATATTCAGTTATTTTCAATTAACGCTAAATAATTATTTTACGTTAAAACTGATGAATCGCTACCGAATAAAACCAAAACAATACCTCCAACATTCGTTTTAGCGTCGTCACTTCCATTCTTCTATAAACATCGAGGAGGAAGGGATATACCACCTCATTAGCACACGACAGATGACAAAGTTGTTCCTGGCGCACTCGATCATGACTAGTGTCCTTTCGAAGTCATGCTTTCTTCAAGAGCCGCCGCCACTTTCTTCTAGTCTCATCCAAAACAGCGAGAGCTCACACAGAATGAAAAGTCAGTCATTCACACCATTCTTTTCGGGAGTACAAAATGTTTTAAACGACGAATTTCATACCTATTCGATAAACAATACCTGTTCTCAAGCGACTGGACACGCACTGTCCTCTAGCGTTTGGGAAAAGGGAATGTCAAATACCCCACGGATGATGTCAGTCTCAATTATAATCAAAACTACGAATTCTTCGCTCAGTCTCATTTTCGTAATCATCGTAATACGAGATGACGACCTGCTCAAAAGAAATGTGATCCCAAGGTAGAGTAGTGTCAAATTTCTTGTTTTCCACTAGATGCAAGCGGAAGGGAGATGTCAAGGAAAGCCACAACGCCATATAGGTAACCTTGGCGAATACTATATCTGGGTCGAATGACGTTCTCCTAACCTTCTGCGCATTATCTTATTCAAACAACTATTTTTGGAACACTAATTCTTGAAAACTAACAATGAGTACGATTCCTACCGTCAGACACCGCACAAAATAAAGCGAAACCCTGACTGATGGAAATTAAGTTACATCTTCACTTCATTTTTGGTGACAGCTTGTACTTGAAAATTCAAATAATCGAGTAATTCGATTAAGCATTGTCCACGAGTAAAAAGAAAATTATCCTAACCAAACTACTACATTTTTTCTCTTGCAAGCAAAAGGGCTTAATGCTGAAACCCATACCGTTCTCCATTTCTATACCCAGTCAGATAGTCACAAATATTTGCTCACATAACAGCTGAAAACGTACAAACGTGACATTTCGCCCGCCACGTGTTATAAATGGTTTCCACGCCTCAAGATAAACGCTCCCTAGCCTAAGCCTTCCGAGTCATCGTCGCCCGGTTCTCCACTCTCTTCCATCGTCGCCAGTCACACTCATGTCAACCTCCATCAAAATCAAATCACCTCTGGCGCTGCGGTTATCCATTCCACGTGACCCGCGGCGGGGCGGCGTCGTTGCCCGCCTCCATCGCACGCCACACGTCTGCGAGCGCGCGCGCGCGGGCGGGCGGCATCGTCATTAACGACGGACGCCTCTTGACCGCCTTCAAGCGCGCGGTCAACGTCATCATTGCCTCCGCTGCGCCTCAAACATCGTCGCCGTGCGTCGGTCGCATCGTTGCCGCTGGAACAAACATGGCCAGCGGGTCTATCACTCTCACTTCTTCTGAGACATCTCTTGCAAGTTAAACTCATTTACACCAACTGCAACCTCCGACACTTACCCCAGCGCAGCCGTCGGCGCCGGCGGGCGCGCCTGCCCGCCGCCCGCCGCCGTCGGGTCGCCTGGCAGCAAGCACGAGGTGGAGACACGCGAACGCGGGACAGAGAACGAAAGAAAAGAGGGAAAACCAGGACGCTCAGCGCCGTCCTCTGAAAAGCCCGTTATAACCAGACTGGATTACTCCCCCAACAAGGATCAGCATGCGACTTGTTTGGATGGCTACGCTCATTGAAACCAGGACGTTCATTACTTTCATTCTCGTTTCATCAAAAATGTATCACAAGAATACAAAAATAAATATTATCAAACTCTAATTTGAAGACTCACACAACAAAAATCGCATTGATCCCTGTACTTTATTTCCCCTGAACGACCTTTTAACCAAAGTTATAGTATTTTTTGTGGAGCTTATGGAATTATAGTATTAACTGTCAGATGACCAACACTAATGATTCAATTCAAATTTTTATTGTTACCGCCCATCGACATTGAGTAAACTAACCATTTCCTTACCAGCTGCCTTCTAGTGTAAACGAATCCCACAAGGAGTACTTTTATTAAGAAATATTTTACAGACCACGGGCAGTGATCCAGGAAGCACGTAATGCACAATGGGAAGATAAGACGTCTTCTCAGAATTCAATTCTCAATACTCTCTATCAATACCTCTACGAACAAAATAGCAATATTTAAACGAAGAACAAAATAGCAATATTTAAACGACAAACAAATTATTGGATTTTTGAATTAATATTGCAATGTTATAACTTGATTTATGGTTGAAGAGAAAAAAGCTAACACGTCAAAAATAGTGCCCGATTGAGAAACGAAATGAATGAGTAAAAGACGAACAAATGTACTCAAAAGGAAAGATTCTATACACGATACCATTATGAAAAAAACTATTAACAGTACCTAAGAAGGTAATCTGAAATAGGAATGGCGAAATGTCGCATATATAGGTAGACGGACAAAGCTAAGAGACATCTCAAAGTAACAGTTTCGTTCACAAATGCTGACTAACTTCTCGATACATAGACAAATGATGAGTGCACAAAAACACGTATCAAATACTTAGGAAACACATTGAAAATTCAGAGTTAACAGACAACTTCAGATAAATACAATTGGAAGGTGACACAAGAGAATAAACTCTAAAATATACGCTTGCGCGGAATTTTAGGAAATATATTCAGGAACCCATAAGGAAGCAAGAAAAAACTGTACGGTAGACAATCAACACACAACATTTTCTCACGTACAAAACCAATTTTAATACAAGTCATAAGAGACAAAAGTTAAGTCTTCCAAATACCTCCGGCGATTGAGGTAATAGTCATCCGTGTGTACTAGAGAGTTTCAGATGCGACTTCTGTGTATAGGATGTTGATCAACTATATGACGGACAACGCACGAAATGGCAACACTGCCACACCAATTCTATTCCTATTTCATTTAGACTATAATTTCGAAAATAGTTTCTTTCAGACTATAGCTTCGACGTTATGGAAAATCATAAACAATAAACAATACTTCAAACTTATACTATCAATATAAGTTTGAATGATTCTTAACTAAGATCTTCATTAACTAACCAAATCCGTACAATCACATAACATTAGAAATGGTCATGTCAACAATCAAGCATTACGGATGGCGTCTCTCGTATTTTAATCACGGACGATAAATCGCGAGCGCCAACTTAATTGGTATATTTCGTTTTTCATCTAATTCCAAACCCTACCCAAGATTTTGGGTAAGGAAAAGCACTATGCCTAAGGACTGACTATTTGACATAAGTGTAATAGCACAGAGCTGGACATTGCTCCACAATGTTGTCCGATATGTATATCAAACCAAGGATCGCATGTTTTTATTTAATAATAAGAATAAGTATTCATTATTTTCTTGTGTTCATGTATTGTTTTTTTTCATAATATTTAAGTGTATTATTGTAATACTTGAATGTTTCATGAATGTTCGAAATATACTGTATTTTTGTGCGTCTACAACTATGCGCATCGTCTTCACAAAACGTTATACTGTTTGTGCAATAGTTAACGTATTATTTGTATAATGGTAAGTAATATTGATCAACACATTTGTATGTAAAGTATTGTTTCCGTTTTGTATGTATTATAAGTATTTCGACTCGGGAAGAACACATCTCGCGGTCTGGGCCATTTTCAGAAATAAAAACTTTACAGTACATAAATAATGTCCTTTGGTATTCCCGGGAAATATATACGTTGATCTGTGGATGTAATTGCTGCTTTGCATGATTGGCGTCACTAACGGAGTAAACCTATGGAACAGCATAAAAGACCCAGTGGTAAATGTTAATTCGAATACTGTGAAATACGAATGAATAACCATTGTATTGCATATGCTAACGAGACAGAGGTCTAATAAACTGAAATAAATAAATAAATAAAAGAAGATAAAAATATCTCATAACTAGTTACAAATACCATAAATACCAGATGAGAAAATATTATTGTCCCCATGATTTCACCCATAATTCCATAAGAGATTGGTAATATGAGCTGAAGACTCGCTCATGTCATCCGTATTGGCTAACTTCCGTCTAAATATATATTTCTTCGGTGTACAGCAAGTAGAATTTATCTTGATGTAATCGCTTCGTACGATACAGAAATTGTTGCCGATGGAAAGTGGCTACGACGAAGTCTGTGAGGGGTTAATGGAAATTATGAAATGGCGTCATCATGTGTGAAGGTGAACTGGGATTTCACTAGACACGTAGAAAACAACTCTAATATTCTTGGAAAGTCCAAAGAAATACTTGTCATTTCTCTGAACGTTTAAGAACTTAGAAATTCTCGTTCACATATCTCCGATCACATATTACACTTGGAATTTCCTATATTGTTTCCTCGAAACCATCTAACTAATTTCAAAATTATTTCTATTTTCTTAAATATTTGAACAGATATTCACGCTAGTGCGGTAATATAAGTAGTGCTTATTACAATGAAAAACAATACTATGTTTTCTGCTCCTAGGCTTACAATTATAATAGTTGATTTGTATTTGCTACACAACCCGCTACTTCTTACCATCGTATAAAGCGAGGTTATACAGTAAAACCTCCAAATCATGGAAAATTTGGCTATGGTCAAACCCACGTGAATATTCAGTCCCATTTATCTATCCAGGTCGAGATGGGAAGCTTATAGCAGATACACAGTGCAAAGCAAAACTACGGCGTATTTTGAGAAGTTCTACGAATATGTCTCTAAAGACTGTGACGTAAGAGGCGTGATGATAAGTGCAGAAAAGATATAGACAGAAATACACAGATTGCGCGCACCAACCCGTCATTTGTAACAACGGTTCCGCTAAAGATGTGAAATAAATAATATAATCACCACTCTGATTTATGGCAACACATTGGAGGATATCGTTCGTTACGACATAGCATCTATCGCGGTTAGTTATTGATAAGTTACTTCCCTCGAGTGTATTCGAGAGAACTTCCGCATGTTCTGCCCAGCGCTCACGAGTTCTTAGAATGTTCACTTCGAAGATACAACGCTGCTTCACTTTCCCATAAAAAAGACCAAAACTCATCGAATTCAGCATTACTGTGTCAGAATGACACTGATGTGTTCACAACCAAGTAGGCAAGGTTAGTAACAGCTGTAAAGAAGAAAGGTTAGGAGAAAAAGACGTCACCGGGTAAATCATCATGGTTAAACAACAACAAAAAAGTACGTGCTCTCTCATTTACATGAAATTGGCTACCAAACAGGTTCGTGCATATTTTTCAAACAGATGGACACAAAATACACTAAACTTACTTTTCAACATTCTTAACTTCCAGAAACGCCGATGATAAGACATGGGGTACTTGCAAGGTGACGGCCCACTGTTTTCAACGTATTCGAAACGAACGCGACTTCATGAGGTCAGTATAGCGTGAAATCGCGACTTAAGAACATTTGAATTATGTTATCAGTAAATCGCTCGTAACACGATCGTGGATCAGCAATATTTCAATGACCATTAACGAAGAGCGCTTCCACGGTACGACGAATATAAAAAATGTCGCTTATTCTAATACATTAACATGTTCTTTACAACAGTACTTGAAAAGGCTTGAAGCTTACATAAAATGTTTTCGGAATAGAATTAGATTCTGCTAATAATATTGCTAGACTCATTTGAAAATACATACAACAAATACAGAATTTTCCTCTCGTTCATTACCATTATCTCAACATTATTAATTTTGTCCACAAAAAGTGAAATGTTATAAATGTTAACTACGTTTCGTGAAACCTTCACTTCGTTATCGTACATTTCATGAAACATGTCCTACGTTTCAGAGATGTTGAGAGGACTATATGAAAAGAAATGTCCTGATAACATGCTTAACCTGTGTTTGATTACTCATCTCTCACTTTTCAACGTGAAGGTCAGACAGTTACATCTCCCCCTCCATCCAACCACATTTTGAGAGATGGAGTTTTGGGAAGGAGAGATGTTGGTTCGCCTGGAAGTACGGAAGTACCCAAACAGACATTGGTTTTCCCTCCCCTTCCCCAGACAAGAGGTGATAACTTCGCCCTAGCAAGGCATAGTACGAGGAAGTGAACATGCAATCAGAGCGTTATCGGTACACTCCATTACATTAAACAATTATAACCACTTAGTTCAGCAAACCTCCACATGTGCGAATGTAACCTAATTTCGTAACCTAACATCTCTCCCTCCAATACCTTTCATCAGAAAATATTACAGATGGAAGTGCAATTTTCGTAATATGAATATAACATCAATATTAAAACGAATAAAGCAAGTTACAGCTACGCTTCACTACATGTATACAGAGTTCAAATAGTTACTAGACGCAATTTCATAGTAATTCCGAAAATACAGAATAATATTTTTGAGTTTCTGATTCTAGTCAAAGTGAATGAAAGTACGTACATAATTAATAAAAATTACAGTAGAGATATTAAGAATTCCCTATATTCCCACGCATCGCTGTACTTGCAGCTTCTTGTCTGGCACGTAGTTCAGCAATCAGCATGCGGAAGCCTCTGAGGTCTCTTTGTGTCTACCTGCTTGTGTGTCACACTCCCGCGCTAACAGGTTCGCGCTGTCACTGCCGGCTGTCCTCGTTAGAAGAACGGAGCGGAGGACGACGCACCGCTCAACGAAGAACTCTTCTTCCGCGCTCTCGGAGCAATTACTCGTCTTTAATCAAGTCTTCAGTCTTCCATTAGATTCCAACGATAATGCACCTACACTGACACCACAGGGAACGAATAAGAAAAATCAAGACTACTACATGCCTTGGCAGTACAGTACGTACAGTATTCTCTTAAAAGTATAGAACAGTTGCTTCATTATTCTTCCCATTTCATAAAATAAAAGCATTTGAAAAATATAGAAAACTACATTCTTAAGGTAAATAAGCACACAATTACTACCAAAACTATTAAAAGTGATTTTCAAGCTCTGCAAACTTGAAGGAAAAAATCTGGCACATACGAGATAAGGTATTGACACTCCCCGATACGTTATCAAAATTCACTACTCATTTCACAATAAGACTCTCAAATTACTTATTGAGGAGTAACTATTCATCGGAGAGGACTCCCAAAAAAATTAGAAATACCTAGTAAAGTTTACGATATACGAACATTTCATCACTAGAAAAAAGAAATATTGAGAAGACAACAGGAACTTCTATAAAACCTCTGATAGCAAATTTGGGAAATTCTAAACGTCTCTTTTGACACGGGGAGGAAGCATTTTTACATATCATTACCTTATACAATAGGCGGTTCAGCATAAGAATTTCCGAGAAAGAGAATAATTACAAACATTATTTTTAACCTTTTCCCTCACTGACAATGATTAGCGTTAGTTTACCAGTTTCCAGTCCATCATATATTAAACCACAACCCGTACTGAAAGAATCAACATTCTCTTACAACCTTAGTTATCTGAAGACTGATATTCTCTGTTGACATACAATAGTATACTGATATTTTGCAATTTAGGAATGCAAAGTGAATTCGTCATGTGTACAGTTACATCTATGAGCTGTTATTATTACAGCTGCTATGCTATATATGTACAGTGTGCTGTATGATACATACAGCTCAATATTCTGTATAGAAATGTTCTTGTGTTCAACCCAGATCAATATTTTACCAATAAACACCCCCATCCACCAGTAAATAACATACGATACACATGGAGTTATGAAATAAAAGATTTCTCTTCACAGATAAAACATCCGATGCTATCTGATCGACATTTCTATTATTATTTAAGGTCAAACAAACCACATTAAAAATAGTTACACGAAGTTTTTAATAAATTACCCTTCGAGGGGGGGGGAATACAACTTTAGTTTTTGAAAAATGATTTAAACTATAACACCAGGGAAACTTCAATACATCTGAGTATAGAGCAAACCTACGCTTTCCACGAACAAAAGTGGAATTACTGCATCTATCTCGTAGTGTGTTGCGAAATATGTCGATTCTTTGACATAAATCGACTAGTTTTATGACTACGAAATCCAGTTCACCAAAATATATATTCCCTCTTTCAAGTTATTCAGAACCCACGGCTTTGCTCATGCGTTTTTGTTACGTTGCACGTTAACTCTTCTTTATACTAAAAGTAGACGAAAATGGAAAGTCTAACAGATTTGCTTCACGTGAAGTATCTCACGCCGGGTAGCGCGCCGGTCGAATGCTTGCCAGGTCCTCCCGAGGCGGCACGACGGCGGCAGCTGCTTGTAAAACTGAAACGTTCTAAAATTTAATTCATTCGTCCAAATTTTACAATTTAACGAGTTTTCACCTTTCTTAAATGCACAAAACATGGAATGCATTTAACTTGAGGATTTTTTTTTACTTAATTGAATTACTCTCTTACGTTGCCGTAATTTAACACTTCTATTTTTAAAACTTTTTAAAAAAATAATTCAGGGTAATTGTAGATACGTGCTGTCGTTACATAGACTTCGTTGTAGAATATTCGATACGGACAATATTGCCATTCAATTGTTTTCACCTATCTTTAACTGTTTAGGCAGCGTTCGCAGAAGTCTCTCTCCGAAGATTGATTTCCCCCTCCCCAACTTGACTGTCTATTATCGTTGTTGCCTATTATTTATTATTGCCTATTATCGTTGTTGCGATATCTAAGATAACAAAATATAAATGCGACGAACCGGGTATCGAATCCGGGGTCTCTTGCTTTAAAGTGATGTCCCCTACATTACCCGTACACCTTCCACAACTGTACTCCATTTCCATCCTCAAAACGTAGGTACCGGAACTTGAGTGCACTTCTCCCATCATGTATACCGGATCTAATACCGTGTACGGGGATGTATACAAAGTCTTCTGCAATATCACGTCCGCATGGAATTGGTACACAGTTGCGGAAGGCGAATGGGTAATAGGGCAAAACCTCAGAGATGAAATCAAAGAATTCCGGGTTTGATTCTTGACTTGTCCACATGTTTATCTCGCCGTGTTAGCTAACCAATAAATAAATCAGTAGATAAATAAAAATAGCAGGAATGAAATAGAACAAACCACGAACGTATTTGTAAGAAAATAACTAATATTTTAAAAAGAGTATCTTTGAGCTCGTGGTAAATTTTCCAGCCAAACACCGAATAAAATACTTTGCTAGTACCATCAACCTGTAGTTTCAATCACAAATATCTCTAACATTTCTAGATTTTCTTGATATTTATAATTTTTCCCTAATTACTCTTTTTTGCAAATTATTGCAAATCAGTTTTCAAGTTAACTTGTGGAACACATTTTACTATAGGTTGACATCTATATAATTAGGAAGATATTAACTAATCAAATAATTTTCAAAATTGGAACAAAAAGTGCAACAAAAAAAGTTTGTTTATTTATGTACATTCATCATGCTAACATAAATTAAACGAAGAGTTTAGACTCTCAAATCTTGAATAAAATAAATTATTGACGTCAAGTTCTTATAAAATTAATGAAGTGTTTAAATTATTGAGACAATTTTCGCTTATAAACCCAGTCGTTCGTTTTCTTTAAGTAGCTTTGTTTTTAAACTAGTTATTCAACTTTTCTTCCCGCTTCCTCCACAATCATTGTTTTCTTACGAGCAAGTTTTCCCAATTGTTCTACATACTGGCGATTCCTAGTTTGTTTGTTTGTTTGTTTGTTTGTTTGTTTTTGTTTTTTGCCTCTGCGCCCCCGAATTCTCTTTTCTGTTTCAGACCGTCTTGATAACGATAATATGCATTTCAGACAGCATTAAGTTCGTCTGTTTCTTATCAAAGTACGGTCAATTAGCAAGAGAAAAAAGTCCAATGTTCTTTTTTAATTTTTGGGAATCTCTGTCGTCTTTACTTCTGTGGTAAATTAGAATATTCGAAAGTATTCATTTGCAATAATAATAGTAATAATAATAATAATAATAATAATAATATAAAGTTTTGTCCCCGTCGTGGCCACGGAGTTAGCGTAATTGCTCGTCACCAAGTCATCCCGGGTTCGAAATTTGTAGCTCTTATCCATGTCCCAGTTTAATTAGCTGGGATTTACAAAGAGTCCGACCTCTGCGACTAACAACCGCAGTTGTAATGCTCGGATACAGTGGTCTGGATCATATCTAAACGCTGCCCCGATGTCTGTTATTAAGCTGAGTCTAGTGAGTAAACTCAAATCAATAACTGAACCTTACTGGTACTCGTCTTCGTGGTCCTCGTTGGCCGAAACGAAAATACGATATAAAGTTATTATGCTATTTTTAATTAATTTTATTTCTTCGAGTTGATAAAAAGTTGTTGCTTTTGAATTCTCAAGCATAAATACATCAGAAAAAAATTGAACAAAAAAATAACACTTTTAGGACATTACCCTGACCTGCAAAATTTGTTTCCAGACTTCTCCGAACCATGGCCTCCTGCATCAAGTGACCCGACCCCTCCCCTCCTTCGTTGTTCTGTCACCCTTCATGATGCTTTTGCTCAGTGAACAGATAGTATCAGCAAAGGGTTTCAAAATTAATAGAAACGTGTTACTTTCCGTTCGCAAAAATTTCAAACAGCGAAGTGTCTTGTCTCCCACTCTTCTTCGAAGAATATTATCAAAGCAACGTCATGGTCGAGGTCGTCAATTATTGCCACTCTGCACCACCTGCCGCACGAATTTCGCATCTGCTGTCGAACACACCACGCACGCCAGTTCAACGGTGTATTTACGCAAACTGTTTGAAATTCGACTCTCGGGACATGCGTCATGTTTCCAAGTACCACGTGAGTAGGAACGCGAAGAGTCTTGTCACGGGCCAGGAAGCGGGTGAGCCCGAGCGCTTGCTCTCCGACTGCTCAATTGAATTCAATTGACCTTCAAGACAATGCGGCAGCGCTCACCCGACTCGAAAGGGCCACTGTATCTGTGTCCAGTGACGGTCGTCACGCGCACGGCCCATTGAATTCGGATTCATTTGACCTCGCTCAGGCGGATTCAAAGGTTCCATTATATCATAATGATGACTAACAGGCCAAGTATTAGATTGAGCTTCAATACTTTACATTTAAATTGTTTATTTACAAGTTCAATTGAGTAAGTTTATTTCAAGAATTTAATTGTAACTATTTTCACAAGACTCATGAAATAACATAGCAATATCATTAATCCGAAAGCTGGAATATTTATTTAACACAAGTATTTTATGAATCAATGGGTCCTAATGTATGCAGACTATTCACTACGTACCAAAACCAAGTAAAAAGTATTCCGATTTGACCGAAACACCATCTACGAAGGAAAGTGACCTTCAAAAACCATTACGCAATACTTATATAGATCGTAGAACTACATAAAATATTTACGGACTGGTCTCGTACTGTTTACATAAACACATACTTGTATAACAAGAATTTTTTAACAACATTTGAAACACACCCCAAAGGGGCATATTCTTCACACACGGGCTCGTCTCTTCGAGAGTCTGTGGCTGCCAACATGTCTCACCCCACTCCTCTCCTCTACTCTACTCTACTCTACTCTCCCCGTTCGTCAGCTGTCGGGCAAGTGGCCTGCAAGGCCACTGCCGTAAAGGACGCAATTTGCCGCCACTTAGCAAGGCCGGTATAATGGTCCAAGCAGAGCGACACTAGTGGGCCGGTAACATTCTGTACTAGTATAATCTCCATTCGTATAAACTACATTCCATTATATCTGTGCGAAAATACATTCCATTATATCTGTGCGAAAATACAGACTACTACATACGAAAGACTTCAAGGTATAAGTTTCGAAGTCTTTGAAGATATTACGCTGCGGGATGCATTGAAGGATGACGTATTAGAGGTGGGCGTTCCCTGTCCTGCACTAGACGTCCACTAAAAGAGTCGAGTCAAGACTATCTCACATAATGACTTTGTTAAAGATGTGGAATTAAAACTAAATAAATGATAAATATTTGCGCGACGTAGGGATAAAAAGAAACAGCACTCCAAAGAAAGTTACATTCTCCTTAAATATACTATCTCCACGAATCAACAGCTCGACGTAGTAAGCAACAAATTTGTTACTTGACTATGTATCTCACAAGAACATCCCAAATGAAATATTTTCCTCGCCCACTATGTGTGCATCGTTCACAAGTCGTTAAATACATATATCCCAATCATAAAAGTGATTCCACTTCAATTCACAATCCTTCCAAGAATAAGCAAAAAAATTAAAACGTCACATTACT
This sequence comes from Laupala kohalensis, assembly GCA_002313205.1. Lineage (NCBI taxonomy): Eukaryota > Metazoa > Arthropoda > Insecta > Orthoptera > Trigonidiidae > Laupala > Laupala kohalensis. Next base: position 1,023,316 of record NNCF01126418.1, on the reverse strand, counting down.
TTACGCAAGTATCTCTATTCAAATACAAAGCTGAACTTTGTCTTTCCCGTTTTTGAAATTTTTCCAAATAATTTCCACGGAATCGAAACACGTGAAAGTTTCCAGTCGGGAGAGAGAGAGAGTTCCCAAAGTGTTGATCATTCACTAAAACAATAATTTTCATTTTCTTTGTCATTTACAACTGCTTCCCTTAAAGAAAACGAAAGAAATGCAAAATTCGAACGGAAAGTAATTTTGTTCAGGAAGTCATATTCTGGGAATATACACTAACTTCCTCATTGTGATCGTAGTTCACTGAGAAGCGTCACTTTTTCTCGTAGACTCGCCGAGAGGAAGCAGAGATTCATCGCTGAACTTCCGACGGAGGCACAACAGGCGTCCCGGACGTGATGTCACTGCGACGTCGCCGCCACGGAGCAACGCGTTAGCCAAACACACATTCCAGACATACACATGAGAATGCCGCGGCGCTGTCGGAATTTATCATTCGCGCCCACGCAACTCCTTGCTCGATTCAGAACGTAGAGCAAGGCCGTAGTCAGCTTTTTGAGTAGGGGTCGGTGTGCAAGGTTTTGATGTATTAGGGAGTGAAGTATAGATCGCATATAGATTATTCAGTGGGGGGAAACTCTCTGTCCCCCCACCTCGGATACGCCCAAGGTGTTGAGCTGTTCTTACTCTGATTTCTCACGTACACTACGTTCTTTATATTCCGTCCACTGTTACTGCGTTGAAGACATTTATGCTGTATTTCTGGTTTCCATGCGATGAAGAATTACGACGACAGAATGGAAATGCATCACACTATTAATGAAACTATTTTACGTTTTTATTTTACATTCGAGAAATGTAGCCAAATGATATTAATTCTGAGACATATATTACGCAGCAGCTCAATTTAGCAAAAATCACATTTAAAGTAAACCTCAACATGTATTTATTGACAAATAATTTGCATACCATTTGTTTAAGTATATAATATGCGATTTTAATGCATTATTATATCACATAACGTATCAATGAACTATTGAAGTCGATGGAGCTTTATTGCATCCATTCAGTCCACCAGAAAAGGTAGTTTATACAATTCATTGAATAATTATAGTACACTGTTATAAGACTTTATTCACAAATAGCAGAATGCTGATAGTGAGTAGAAGTGTTGAACGAACATTGACACCCATACACTACTTTGTATTTTTTGTTTCTAGTTTACTGAAAGACTTGGGTCCCTCTGAGTCAATTGCTTTTCGAATCTTTTTTTAACTTCAATATCAAATTTGTATCATTTAACTACTAACATTACAAAGAAAAATGTTAATACATCTAATCAATATTGCGCAATCAACTCTCATTTAACTAAAGTGCTCACTCCGTTTTACGCGTCTCAAGAATGTAAAATAAACCATTCAAGTTCCATACTCTCGCTCCAATGTCTTTCCCCACCAACTCTTCGTGTAATTTCCTCATTTTCTGATTGTTGCTCATATGGCTACCACCAATTCCCTCGCACACTACAACGTTAATTCTTAATTATTCTATTCGCCACTTATAATTACACGACAAAAAAACTTGTTCAAATGTTGGAGAGCGGGAAGTGGAAGGGGCCGGCGCCGTATAAGTGACCTTGACAGCGGCCACGAGCACCCAGAACAGACAGACCACGTGCGTGCAAGCAACCGAACTGAGCTGGGTGGTAGCGATTCGGAAGAATCCAGGCGCAAAGCTTTCGTGAACAGGCATTACTCCTGGTAGATCGGTCGTGGAAACCAAGTGCTTCGTTTGGAACACCACTCTTCTTACTGCTAAAAATACTCCTACCTAACAGCGGGTGGCAACAATATACTGCCTGATACGTTTCCAAAGTTTCGTCATAACGCGTGTATGTATGTCTTGGCAGAAAACCCCGTTTTGTACTACAAGAGAATCGATTCAATGTATCAGAACTACTTAACAGTTAAATACAGAAAAAGCTGACGTAAAGTCCCGAAGATATTAATCTGTTAGGAATCAATAATTTGAATCAATTATGAGCAACATTTCACATAAAAATGTACATGAATGTAAAATAGATGGCGCCTTCAAATTAATTCAACAGTAGTAAAGGAAAGGAAATTGGGACAAGCAGTCCAAACAAAACCAAAGAGGCTGGCTCAAACAATGCAAGTTTCTTTGACCCGTGCGCAAATCACTCGTAATTTGTTTTGAGAACATTCGAATTTCTTCCAACCAGAACATGTTATTTCTTTACCGAAACTACCGCTGTGAGAAAAAAAGACGTTCTCAGGTTGAAAAAAAAAAGTGAAGATGTAACTTCACTTGGAACGTGTATGGAAACGACGTACGAAGAGAATGCTAAAAAGAGGTGAAGAAAACTATAAGAGAGCAAGAGCGTGCCAACAGAGGGTTACTGGAGAATTTGATTCCGTTAAGTGTTTTTAACTTACTCGAATTCTCTAGCAATTAAATGACACAATGTGCTCATATCAAGCGTGTCAACCGATTATTCATTCCGTAAGGTAATGAAACGTGAAATAAAAAGGTTTTGGATAGTGTAACTTATGAGACTTTTATTCCTTCTGGAAACCACGGTCCTGTCACTGGGGATCGCCAGCCAGGGTCACCGGAAAGTGCGCGGTCGCGTTGCCACCAGCGGAAGTGATCGTCTGCGGACGAGGCATGAAGTTCAAACACTCATAATAGTTAACACGGCTATGAGTACATCGAGCAACGCTAAAACCATACTGATTTTCTGAACTCAAAATAAATGTAATCGTCAGCCTGCAAATGGCAATAAATGTTCGTCCAGCCAGGTAATGGAAATACGAATGCTCGTCCAGCCAGGCAATGGGAATATCAGTAATCGACTGCAAGCCCAATCGCCTTACAATGTCACGAATGCAGTATTAACATCAAATGTTAAAAGTGAGCACATACTTTCATACTGTGGGTAGGTGTAACGGCATTTCAACAAAATAAAAGAAGCATAGCCTTCCGCATGGAGGACAGTTGAATGGGCTTAGAAAAATTGTTCACAAAAAGAAATAACCATGCGATCTTAAAAACACGACAAGATCAACTTCTTAAAATACTGACACTCCCCAAAAGTTACTACTATGGATTAATAACATTCTCAAATTATACTAATATTCTGAATTTTAGTCACTACATACTACATAGTAACTTAGTTCTTCCAAACTTGGAACTCATTTTTGTGGTATCGGGTTAAAAATGTTGCTGAACGAACAAAATCCTACTTCTCTTTCTTAAAACTAAAGGAAATGTTCAAATCGTCTTTTCTATAACTTACGAAGAGAGTTGCGAATTCAAAGCTCTTAGAATCCCACATAATTCCATACAAAAAAAACGAGATTGAAAGTTTGTTTTGAAACGTGATAAAAATGGACTCAAAAATATTGACGTATGCTCTGGTACAGAATGAGTTTCTTTTTTAATACAAAAATATTTCGTGAAAGCGATGCAAATAGTTTTATAGTAGCATACCAGGGAAAACTAAAATACGAATAGAAAGTCCAGAGAGACAGAGCAGTCAGTACATCTATAGACATTCCCAACTCATCGACAATATTAGTGCGAAGCAAACAACACTCGTAGAAGTATTGAGGTATCACGTGAAAATACTTTCTCCCATTTACGCGATATGCAGTCCGTCAACAATTCCACTTCCCCATGTATAAATAAACTATCCTAACTGATAGGTCACCATAATAGGCTGCATTTGTTCTATGAAACTACAATGCATGCTTATCGTTCGTGAAAGGGTAGAGGCGTATCAGCCTTTTCCACAAGCTACGTGGTTCCAGGAATGGTCCCACATGTCCTCTCGAAAGGAACTACGGACCTCACTCTCCCAAATATTAGACGATCACGAAAATTTGAAAACACACCATAGCAAAAAAATAAATGAGTGACCACACGAAAAACAATAAAGGACAATTTTTTTTTCAGGAAGAAAAAAAAGCAACCAAGTATTTATGTGAGACTAGAAACTATCCTCCAAATCACTAAATTAAATGGACTATGTATTATAATCATTACGAACCATCAACTACCAGGCTACACCATTTACTGACTGTGGATCCGTTTCATCAATATTGTAATTAGCTAATAATAAAAAAATTAATAACTTTTTGGTAATTACTCCCACTTTTCACGAATTAGGAAATCCACCGTCTCCAGAATTAATATTTGGAGTTCATCATCCTTGCGATAGTTTTCCTTCACGATTATAATTATATTTTTTTTAAATCCGCTAAAAGAATCCTATTAGAGGAAAAGTTTCCCCACCTAATACTTTCTAATTATTTTTAAAGAATTCAGCCATGTTTCGCAGTTAGTATTCTGGCCAAGCATTCGTATGCGGGAATTCCCGTGAGTGGCTAGGAAATCGACGAGGCGTAGTAAAAGAAACTGCGCGGTACAGAGCGCGCACATAAGAAAAAGTGCAACCGTCCACAGGAAACAATCGATAGCCATTGGCAAAACTAGTGGAATGGATGACAGAGGGCCGTGACACCTCAGAAACTTCTGGTGTCCACCCCAGAAAATGCTCCTACTTACGCCAATGTTGATAGCAGAAGTGTCGGATTCTCTACCTGAAGCAAATATTTAGTTTCCTACGACTGTAAATGTTTGCAAAATGAACACGCTCCCAAATCCAAACACAACGAAACTACGCGAGAATCGCAATTTAATTACATGCATTACATATGGAATAAAATTTCCTTTTTCAATGCCAGCTACTATCACGCAAGAATACAATTTGAGCGTCGTACCGCCCACATAAAAATAAGACTTAAATAAATAAAACTGAAAGAGAAATACAATTAGTCGTACTGGAACATAACGAGCAATACATTGCAATCAAAAAAGTTATCAACAAATGTGTCTCAATTTTTCCTTAAATCAAGAAAGGTTTAATACAATATTAATAACACAAATATCAAATTCTCCAACACACAGTTTAATACGAAACTTGTAATTACAATGCTCGCGGCGAAAGAAAAGGAATGAGCGAGTAGTCCATGTGGAATTCGAGAAGTCAATGTCAGTATTGCGAAATTGTTGTCTCTTCCTCTTGTCGTATGCACTTGGGCGAATCGTGCAGAATATTGGCGAGTTGACGTCTGGATGCTAATATCTGCATCGGCCGATCGTAGAACCGGCATTAATTGATATTCCAACTGACGGACCGATGGATTGATCTCTAACCTTTTACTGAAAGAACTAAGCCTAAAGTTAGCTTTTTAACGGTTTAGAGGAGCCTTTAGGGTGACTTGGCATATCGTCTGGAATAGGTGGAGCTACGCTATGTCAGTCCCCGCAGCACACATGAAAACAAAACTCTTACGCTACATTGGTTACATCTCATTACTTTTCTTTCGCTGCTAGGACTACGCTGTAGAACTCTAAATAAAAAGGAACCAAGTACGACTGCTACAGGCGGTATTATTAAAATTGTCAAACGCAAATTTCGATAGTTAACTCCTCCCTCCCACTCTAAATTACATATGCCAAACTTATTATTAAGGATAGATAAACCTCTCAGTGCGGGTTTAAAAATGGAAGAGAGGAGGGTTCTCTGAGAAACATGAGCAAATCTTACAAAGATCAGAAGATGTGCAAGCAACGCACTTTTAGAAGCTCCTTTCTGCACTGAGGATTTGTGGTCATACATCACACCATCTCGGAGAAGATCAACATGCGGGGTTTCCAGGAAAGCATAATACTTATACCTACATTTGAATTTCTAAGAAGAGAACCCATGAATGGAAGGCGACCACGTGATCTATTCACTTCCTAATGCGATAAATTGGGCTATTATAATCGCAAAGCAACATGGACAACACATGGGCAAAGGGCCTACAGTATATCCTACCCTTGGCACAATGACCGCCATTAAATGCAATGCCCCGCAATAGCTTCGCCAACTCCTTGTCACCAGTCACTGAACAACAAGACAT